>NMRA01000065.1:930107-1005900 GCA_002633005.1 Phoronis australis | reverse complement strand
CGTGTCTGCGTGTGTCTGCGTGTGTCTGCGTGTGTCTGCGTGTGTCTGCGTATGTGCGCGTGCGCGTGCGTGTGTGGTAGCTGATTGGTGCCATTCTTAGTCTGTGAAAGTTTACTTCTAAGAAATATATTGTCTGTGTCAGTGTTAAAGATTCATTAACAAAGTGATCTTGAAGTGTAGTGAATTGGTAGGTTGTATATAATTGACGTTGAATATTAAGCTCTATATAACAGAGTCAGAGGATCCAATTTAAAAAACCTAAGGGAGGAAGATTTGCCTCCTTGAAATCCCTAATGAGGGAGTAAATTGAGGACTGTAGGCAGGAACGCGAGTGCTGGTTTGGGGGCATGCTCTCTGGAAATTGTTTTGAAATATGTATGTTATATACCAGATCATATACAGCACAAAATAGGACCAAAAGTTTTATTTTATAATGATTTGAGGCAGGGTGCAGGCGAGGAGCTACTTGGTCATCTGACTACCTCAAATCTCAGTATACTCAGCACATAGCTTGAGTGGAGACCTGAACACTTGATTGAATGGGCTAGTCCAGCAGTCGTATTTCACTGACCACTCTGCATGTAACAGGCATTAGTCTTATATGCTAAGGGTTACTGGCATTTCAGTATTTGTTTTTATCTCAGGAAATTCTCCTGATATGCATTCATTCTAGTTTGAGGTTGGTGATGCTTGACCGATGTCACTGTGAAGGACTATGTGTATTTATTAGTACTTATGCTTATGGTGATTAATCACATCCTTGTGTCTATAGGCCATATCAGCCAATCAGAGTGGTGAAATGACCCTCAAAGTGGAAACAGATATGGTTACCATAGCAACACATTTCAGGGATCTTCAGCATCCAGCATTGAGTAAGTATAATTATATCTTGTCACAAAATCCAAACAGAAAAGTATTATGTATTTTTAAATGGTGAATTTTTCAAATCGGGTTACTTCATGAAATCTCAAATAACAGCTTATCTAGTGAGTTTAAGGAGAGGTGATATGTTTTCAAAAGACCTGTAGTGTGCAAACTATTAAGCTTCGGCTAAGTATTTATTGAAAGGATGTTTTCAATTTATTTTAAAGATACGGCTTGGTTTTTATCAATTTAGAAAACACAACAAGTTTCATTAATGGAAAGATGTTTTAAGATTAGGAACGTCATGCAACTTACAACCCTGTGCCATATGTGTTTTTACAATCACTTTTTAAAGTTTAATTATTAATTTTTACGTCTTTCAACTTTGCCAACAATTTCGTGGTGTGCCAACAGACGTTAAAAAATAAACTTGAAATTCCGCGTTAAGTTTTATTTTATGAAAAACTTGATGCCGTTTAGAAAGAGGGTCACTTGGGAATACGTAATGGCTTAACTTACTTGTGCCAAAATTCGCCTTATGAAGTTTAATACTTACAGTTGAGCCTTGTTACAACGAATCAATTGAAGCTTTCCCAAAACATTTGTTACAGCTGCAGTTGACTAACAAAGTCATATTCACCACGTTTTTCAAGGGACGTGTGGAATCATTCCACTCGACTACAATGTTCCATTCCAATTGGACGTTATAAACTGGGCAAGTTGTGATGCGGTTCGTCTGTAGGTACTAATGACAGTAACAGCATTTCTCACTGCGAGTACAGTAAAATATCACTAATTTCAGACAAAAATAATTGCCAAAATTAGTATTTTTCATTTTTCAAAAGCTAATATTCTTTTGAATGTCCCCCAATTTCTCAGAAAAATTGCCTGAATGTAGCTATAGCATAGACCTTTAAAATGGTATCGCATTTAGTTGGTGTTACCTATCTTGTATTGAGAAATAAAAACATAACTTTTCAGTTGCCGGTCACCTTGTGTCCTAAATTGGTGAGATTTTAATGTAGTCACCTCTCTAAAAACTTAACAATGTACCTTCAGACAGAGACGAGACAGGAGATGCTCCATCACAGGTGCAGAATGAGGACAGAGATCCTAGTGAGTTTGCCGAGGCGCGAGTGGACATCCGAAAGTTTTCGCAGTTTCTCGTTGGACAGCAAGTGAACCCGCAACGTGTTATTTGCAGTGAGTCATGGTTTGATTTGCAGCTCGAGTACTAGAGAAATGGAATTCACTATTTCTAAATACCCGATAATCTTGTAAATCACTCAATCCGAGGTTACATCAGTTAGATTCTGTAGCTGGTTACTTTCTATAGTGTTTTGTAATGCCGGTACCCGTGTGTTGCATGGAATAGTTAATGATTAAGAGAGATGATATTTATAAAAACAGTGTTGCGACCCTAACATTCCTACTTTAAGCTACACGTGGAGTTTCTGCGCAATCAGCCTTGCTGTCTCGGAGACTTTGCGGCTTATTACAGTATTTAGGCTTGTTGTATCAATATGTAGATAGGGTTATTACTTGGCTCACGAGTACAGTCTTCTCTTGTTTGCAACAAAATATGGAGGCCAAGATTAAGAAAACTTTAGTCTATTACCAGCATTGTTTGCATTGTGTAGAAGTCGAGAAAAAAATTATGGCATTATTTGCAGTACAAAGTAATCAGTCTTTGAAAAATGGAAAATTTGTGGCTATTGTTTTTGTTCCAAATAAAGGAGAATTACCGTACCTGTTAGCTTCTAAAAACATAATACTTGAGGCATTAGAATTGCAACATATTACATTACATATATGGTAGACATTCTGGGGTAAATTACCTAATGAACGTAGATTATTCTGGGACATTTTGGCATTGTGTGGATGTGTCTACAGTTTGGTCCTCTTTTGAAGTCTATCAGACTGCATCCAACATGGGATGTGGGACAAGCCTCTTAAAAACATGATGGTTCCCGTAAAAGAGGGACAGTTGTCAAATACGCATCACATGAGCATTAGTGCATCTATGATATCGTGTAAGTGTGTATAAATGTGAGTGACACTCAGTAGGAGCGAGTAATGTTCTCCGACTAGGATGCTGTGCAAGTAATGTTCCCTGACTAGGATGCTGTGTAAGTAATGTTCCCTGACTAGGATGCTGTGTAAGTAATGTTCCCTGACTAGGATGCTGTGCAAGTAATGTTCCCTGACTAGGATGCTGTGCAAGTAATGTTCCCTGACTAGTGCTGTGCGAATCTGTAAAAACAGCATCAGCAACACATCACTTCACATATTCGTTTCCTTTCCAGATATCGTGGACAGCAAAGTGGTACAGTTCTTTCTTATTCATGAGGACATGTCATTACAGTATTTCATGCCGGCTTTAGCAACGTAGCATCATCGAGGCTTAAGGGTTACTCCTGCCATATGGTGTATCATGTCTCTGTGTTACCAGTTGCCTGGTGGAATGAGTTGATGAGAATCCGTTTGTCTTGGTGGTCCCAGGCCTTGTTTTAATTAAAATTAACAGCGCTGTTTGGAAGACGTTCTCAGAATCGACAAGTAAAGTGTTGTCGCATTCTGAAGAGGGCAATGAATGCATTCAGATCAAGGAGGCCAATTTCTGGTGGGAGAAATGCACAGCCGTAGACCAGCCATCAGAAAGGAATAGATTTTGTACAATTTTGTGACAACTCTGAACCATAGGGAAAGCTTCAGATGAAGTACAAATCAGCAATTGTTTCTTTCGACTTAGGTTTCTATTTTGAAACCAATATCTATCAGCTGTACAGCTTAGAATGAGATGTAATGTATAATTTTAAACCGATAGTTTTTGTTTCCAATTTTGTCAATGTCTACATTAAATACTGGAAGTGGTAATAGTCACTTACATGGATCCAGCATTTTGAGAACCAGTTTTCTCTTGTGAATAACAGACATCAAACTGGTTCTCAAAATCTGAGACCCCTATAATTGGCTATTGCCATCGAAGTGGCCTTTGTACAGTTACCTTGGTAATCACGTCCAGGTGTGCAAAGTCCTCCATCATACGCATGCAGTTAGTTCACTGTACCAATGATGATGATGTCAGCTGATGCGCAGTGATATGGAGTACCTTAAACTGACTCCGACAACATCTGCGTTTGGAGTCAGTGTGAATGTTTTTTTTCAAAAAATTGTCATGTAAACATCTTTGCAGCATTTGACTGGTAGAGGAGACATTGTGGCTCAGTGGTTTGAGCTCCAGACTCCGTTTGGGAGACCCGGGTTTGAATCCTGGCTTTACTGACTGACAATCAGGCATTCCACAAAGGTGTCTCCTACTCCTCTGAGCTCGGTCTTACCAGTGAATATATGCAAGGGAATGAATGAGAACCTGGATGTAATGCGAAGCGATTTCCGGAGCTGGTAGAGCAATTTCCACTAAAATTTTAAAACTGAAACATTTAACATTCTCCAAGATTTTGAAGTTGAATTCTCTGGTGGAAGACTTCCAACATGGTAAGCGGTTGTTTAGTTTTGTTAGTTATAACTAATTTATCATTATTTAGTTGTGTTTACAGATTTAAATTTTTTATGCACTGGAAATAAACGCGAGAATTTTTACTAGGTTGCTGAATTTAGCTGTCAGTATAACATAAAAATAAAATAAAGCATACTATATTTGTATAAAAGATTTCAAAACAAACAATACATACACGTTATATAATTCATTATTCAAACACACACAAAAATAAAAGCTGACTTAGGATGAGGTTAAACAATATTGAGATATTTTCAATCGAAACTGAGAAATTAATTTGAGCATGACATGACTCGTGAACACTTAAACTGTAAATAGTAACGCCAAAATATGCATAGTGAAAATATATAGATTGCTAATCCAGATTCCTCCTTGGTGCTAAAATCTTGTAAGATAAACTTTTGAATGCAACTAAGTAGATGACTCGGCACTACTAGAGTTACATAGTGGGTACCTATAGCATTATTGCATGACTGTCAACAGTAGACCATGTAGGCGAGTTCAGAGAATGGATTCATGTTTAATGGCAAGTCACAATTTGCCACACCCAAACATTTTCAAAATGTCTGGGAAGTCTTGATTATCACAGCTTTTTTAATGCTTTTTGCGTGTTTAAGTCGCATTAACTTTGCTTTTGTCACATACGCGAGACACTGTTTTTTAAGTGATAACAATGAATTCGTTCATAACTTAATAATTTGTGAAAAACGGGAACCATTATTTGATGCGACATAAATCCAGCAAAATACCAACAGCCTACATGACTGCAAATTTCTCACAGAATTTTCAAAGTGTCATAATTTCATGCAAGCCACTTTTGTCCCAGAATGTCGCCATGTCACAAGAAATCCATTCTCTGTGTTGCGTCACAACTTTCCGAGCTACAACGTTTCATACTAAGTACAACACGACATTTTGAGTGTGAAGACAGTGGTCCCAAAGTCATATATGAAGCCAAAAAATCTAGAGTGAGTTGTAGACTAAACTTCAGACATAACATCACAATTTGCCATAAATTGTGTACAGCCTACAAATCTGAATCCCAGAGTGTCTCACCTACAGTTATGAAAAAACATAGTCTGAAACATTAAATTATTCATGCAAGTTTTACTTGGTTGAATAACAATTTACTTTTTTCAGGGCTTGGAATTTTCCGCGGATTTCCGCTTTTTTCAAATCTTCTGTCCGCGCATTTTATTATATTTCCGTGCAAAAAAATCGGATTTGATATAAAATTTCCGCGGCAAATTCCTTTCTTACCACGGCGTTGCAGACGACGTTCACCTCGAAAAGCGGAAGTTGCTCTTTATGTTTCGGAGGAACGTAAATTGTCAACACTGCCGGGGCATCTGGGATAGCGTGGTGGGATTTTCAATGGCGTCTCGTGTTATTGTAAACCGCGGCGCCAAATACTACGGCTCTGCAGCCAAAAATGTGTGGGTTGGGAGTGGACGGACGAGCTAAAAGGACGCAGACGCATGTTACTGATGGTGGTAACGTTTTTTTTTTTAGTCCCGATTTTTGTCGGGGAAAGGTTCACATCAACCATTTCAAGGCTGGGTAGCGCGCATGATTTGGGCCGTAAAAGTTTCCGCGTTTTTTGTCATTGATCATTCCAAGCCCTGTTTTTTAAGCTTGACGAATACATTCTCAAAATCCATAGATGTTCTACTGAACATTAAGTACATGAAAATAAACAAAATATGCAATGTAAACAAACCTTGGATTAAAAATGACAGCCTTGACTCATTTACATACCCATTGGCCAATACCACGCCTACTTGTTTCAAGCACACTCATTTACATAGCCATTGGCCAATACCACGCCTACTCGTTTCAAGCACACTCATTTACATAGCCACAAGTGTCAGTATTACATTTGTATTTGCTAAAAGCAAGCACATTTGCATACCAACCAATCCAACCTCAAAATCACCCCCCCGGAATTCTCATTTACTTCAAACCCTGATCAAGAGCAACGATGAATTCTTTGTTAGGTTAGTTCCACATAATGTGGTAGTACAGTACAGGCTAAAAGTATTCGACAAAATGATACGGAATTCCCTGTCATGACTCCTGTTAGTGAGGTGGCTAAGCCACGCTGTAATTAAAATTCTGACGCCATACCAGCCATAATAGTTATTATCAGTCCTTTTTCTGTTCACATAATTGGACCTCATGACGTGGAAATGATATTTTGTCTGATAATTTTTCAACATACTGTACCTTAAACAGCTGAAAATTACCATACACACTATATAGTTTTAATTTAATTTAAACAAGTAAAGACCAATATTTTTCATTCCCAAGGTAACAGTCAGTTTACACTCCAGAAAAGAATGATGAAACTTGTGATGAGGTAGCTTCAAAAATTAAGATGGTGGGACGCGATACGTGTTCTGTCCAAAAAGCAAAATGGTGGAGGACTGACCACATGACTTTTGCAGCAGTGACAAACCATAAGAAGTATAAGTACATGGGCAATAGTCACAGTGGTCCTAGATTTTGAGAACCAGTTTGACGCTCATTATTCAGTGGAGAAAACTGGTTCTCAAAATGCGGGACGCATGTTAGTGACTTCTACCAGAACAAGCAGTCATTATTCATGTAACGCAAAAGCTTAGTTTACCTCGGGCAAAGCTTGGCAATTATTTACACAAAATTAAATGCGGACCTTTTGACAGATAGATTCAAATTACGAGTGGGTATCCAAAAGTGGAAATTTAGAAAGAGAACAGTAGTTCTTCGTCTATGTCACTATTTATCCTATGTGAATGTACTATGCAGCTCAATATTTTATGCTATCGTAGTAAACCTACTACATGCTACTTTGCTTAACTGCACAAGTCGTCACCTTTCCTTTGGCCCTGTTTATGACGTTTGTAGTTATGCATAAATTGACATACAGGTAAGTCATCGCTTTAATCCCGAAGGCAATGAGCTGAGAGAGGTACCGTGTATTGTTTCATGCCAAGTAGGTAGACTCCAAATACAAAATTTCCAAAAATGAATTCACCACCTGCCATGGGTCTGCATCACTTCCCAGTAGATTTTTTAAACAAATATCCACGAATTATGCTAGCACATCTCAGGCCAAATGCACCCAACCGCACCACGAAACTTTGTCCAATTAAGTGGAAAACCGAATTTTGTAAAATTTGCTGTTAGTACTTGAATATTACATTGAGAGGTCACCTGCACGCATCACCAGTAACAGTACCACCCCTTCCCACAATGCATTTCTTTATCCATAAGAAATTCAATCAGTCTTGAATATTGCATGATGGTCTCCCTTTAGGGAAATGAGTGATGATGTAGTTGTAAAATAAGATGAAAACCTAAGCATTGTCCCAATACAGGCTAGACATATGACTCCAACCTGTTTTTCACAGCATTTCCAACTGTTTCCAAGCTGTCAGAATCCAACTCCTTTATTAAACAGAGAACGGCTTGCAAGATGTTGGCATTCTGAAATTATAATACATGAAATCAAGGCACAAGAAAAAGTTTCAGAGCTCGAGTTACATGGTCAATGACCACTATTTTTCAACCTAAAACAACCTTGGTACACAATTAGCTGTTAAATCGAGACGCACATAACCACTACTTAACATTAGACGCCATCATGTTGCGAGAGTTCATTGTGCTCGTTTGTGAGGAGACTAGCGAACCTCAAAACACTATTACAATCAAAACCTTTATGACCCATGCTCTGATAAAATCTGCACTTGTAGAAAAAACACGTTATTTTCTATTTTCTCATTTCCATGAACTGGAATTCACGATTGTAATACAGTGTCATTCAGGACTGCTTTAGGAAACTGAACACTACTAAGTTGTAAAAACTTAAAAAGCCTGAAAAGTAGTAAGCAGACTAAATTGCAATATTGATAGTGGTTCTCTGCTACTGAAACCGAATTCAACATGCTCACCAGGTTCGCAAAGATTTTTAATATCTGTTGATATCAAAGCATTTTCTTTTAGTTTCAAATTTCAAAAAACGATCTGTCAACTGCTCGCCACTTTGTCGATTTTTCTCCCACAAGGCAAAGCACATCTCCTTATCTGGTACGGCAAAACATAGATGTAGCACATTTCCCTGATATGGAAAATATGACCTTTGACCATGCCTTTAATGTTCATAGGCACTTTAAATAAATCTGAACCAAAATATTACAAATTAAAATAATTTCCAAATCAATGGTAAAATATTTCGACACTATCCACTAACTTAGTACCCTTTCTTACCCTATGCCTGTTCGAGGCAAATGCAGGTTTACTGGGCGTAACTTTGTTGGCGGGCAGAGGTTTCAAGCCTAGCTGTTCTCTGATTTTACTGTAAATGCAAGAACAAGACAGTCAGAACTATTTTCTTACAAACTACAAGCATTAAGCCAAAAAAGCATAGTTGATTTTGGTCAGTGTTTTTTTTGAAAACTGGCCCAGTGGTTACGTTTTTTAGTTCATTTTTTAAAGAAGAAAATCCGACTGAGATACAGGATTTACACATCACATGGGAAATTACGATGTTTCAAACCTTGCTTACCCTTGTTTATGTACCTTTGAGCAGCTTTTCAAAATTATAAAATACTTGACCTTGGCTTGGCATTTCTTTTTTGTCACTCAGAATGCTTAGTTAATTCAACCATCTACAAACAGTACCTGTATACATTTAACTTCTATTCAGTACACTCCAGTACCCACACCAGATACATGCATCTACCGCGGTACCGGTGAATGCTCAAAACTACTGCTATTGGCCATTCTCTGTTTAACGTTTTCCCACTTTACATCATATGGCATGAAAAGAATACTTCACAAATCGTTCAACACGCATTCGTTTGAGTTTAAAAATCATGTTTTTTTGTGTAGCTAAAGCATAGCTCGACTAGTTGAATTGTCTACAGCATTTATAATAAGGAAGGTTTTAATCAATAACCGTGTGGACCACTAACTTTGTTTCCTCCATTGTCAACGTAGCGGGGTCCTCTTTCATGGGAGGATCCTCTTTATTTGTCACGGCTGTGATGACTGGTTTCTTAGGCTTTGAAGGTGATGACAAAGTTGGTAGGGACAGCTCAATGCCTTGTTCTATTGCATCATTAACTTCCTCTTGTTCAACGGCTGAATTAAAAACAAGATGATTAGATTTGATTGGGTGTTTCATAAAGAATCAGAAAAGAGAGCCTATGTCTTTCCATTGCGTCGCAGCAGTACATGCCAAAAATTACCGTACAAAATAACCTCAGAATTCCCCGTTACGACATCTGAGAGCAGACGTCAGAGTGGATGCAATGATTGGGAAAAATATTTGGACTGATACCAAGGACCAGGTAATTCATAGGAAAGAGAGTTCCTACACATTTTCTTCCATAGCAAACACATTACGGATAAACTTCTCTCTTTGGGAAATCGATACAAGCCAAGTCATGTTAATTCAATGACACTAAACACTATGTTCTGGCCAGTATTTGACGTGACAGTTATCAGCTTGTGAACTGGACCATCAACGCGGAACAATTACATGGCGCAAATTGACACTGCGTTAATGAGACAGTACAACTTGCGACAGATGATCTCCTTCCTTGTCATTTACTCACTCAAAGTGACGTCAAAACAGAAATAATCTTCTCTGGTGTACTCATACTTCACTGTAATTACTGGTAGAGCCCACTAAAATGCACCACTTACGAATGTTATCCAGTTTCTGCAGATTGGGCAGTGCCTTCAGCACCGTCATTCTGTAGCGGTCACCGACGGCGCACGGGTTGTCAGCCAGCCAGAGTATGCGTAGCTTGGGCAGGTGGCGTAGGTGGCAGATCTCGGCCAGATTAGCGATCTTGTTCTTGCGAATGTACAACTCTTGCAAGTTTTGGCAGTGGGAGAAATCCTCCAGAGTGGTGACGGCATTCACACTGAAAAATGAACCGATTTGTACGTGTTTGCAGTCTTTTGACGACATAAGCTTAACAATCACAGAAATGTAATAAAGTAACAGGGTAATTTTTAATATATGGCAAATTTCATAAACTACAATAAAGATGATGTCTCTAAGCTATTTAAGAATAAATAAAATGAATGCACTCTGAGGAGCGACACTTGAGTGAAATCCAACAAAAAATTAAAGGTGTGGTTGACGACGAAACATAGATCATGAACAACCACGACCCCGATGCTCATTGCACCAACAAATTACATAGCCTGTAAGATGGCCTATTTACAAACAAAAGGTTCGGTCAAAGGAACACGCAGAGCTAGAGCACCGCAAACATAATTTGAAAAATAGCCGCCACGGTGCAAACTGTATGTAAATTTCATGTCAACCAGACAAAAACTGTGATCTCTAGCACAACTATGATTGGCTAACAAAGTGCAGCTAAAAATAACTAGTCGATAAAAGAATAGTCATCAATAAATCTCAAATGTCACGAGAATGTAAGTTGTAGCAAGAGACGGGTTTCACAGTGCTGAGAGCGCTTGAAAATATCTATCAAGTCACAAAAATTTGAGACGCATTCGTCAAAGGATGCTGAAGATACAGCACAAAAACTTAATTAACTGGAGACCAGTCTTTGAAAAATCTCTAATAACTTGAAATTTGTATGATCTAGATGAAAACAAATGAAATTTTGTGATAGCCCTTGAAATGATATATCCACAGAAAAAAATCAGAAAAATCCAACCAGAAACAGCGGAGCTATGGTTTCCCTTACGCAGGTGAGCCTGGCAAAATATTGGTCCCATGGGAAACTGATCATTACTGAGCATGCAAGCCACTCCTAATTTTCCATTTGATGAAACAGACCACTCAATGTCGGATCAGGTGTTTCAGTAGATGTATGTATAGTTTGCATGTATTTTTATGATTTCCTTTTCGGCAGCATCACTTGTAGGGGCTAGGAGCTTTGGAATCCTGCATACGGAGTTTCCCTGTTTTGGTCATGTCATTTCCAGTTTGGTGACTTGGGAGTTTTGCCAGGTCACATTTGGCGAGTTGACGTTTTGCTAAGCGTCGAGCCCTAGTACCTGCATAAAGTTCTAAAAACAATTGCCACCAAACAAAGTTTTGAATGAAATACAATGACCTGGTCAAATCCCCTTTCATGGAGGCAGAAAAACAAATTGCATGACTGACCCGTTTTCAAAAGATTAGGCAGGGAAATGTTTCCAAGCTCGAATGTAGTGGAATCGTGGCCCAAACAGCTTGTCAATTTTCATGTCAACAGTATACTTACTATGCAACAGAAATATTATTGGGATTAAACAGACAAATGGCAAAATAATGAAACTGTAAAATAGCGATTAGCATGGGAGCAATGTAGAACTATAGGGCAAGTACCTGGAGTTACTAATGCACAGCATTGTGGGTAAATACCACAGAATTAGAGAAGACGTTGTGGTATTTTGGAGTGTTGCTATCGCAATACCTTACCTTAGGCTAACCACTTCAATGTTAGGCATCTGTTGTAGAATGCTAATGTCGTTTAGTTCATTTCCCCTGAAAAAAAGAAATGCATATTTATGCAATCTTCATGCCTGGTAAGAAACAGAAACCATCTGGTTGGGAACATGTGACAAACTGCTTCATTCTAAATTTATCTTACTTTGAAGCGATCATTTCAGACCCACTGAAGCAGGGCTCAATATGACTTCAACTTGAAAGTAATTGCAACAAGCAACTACTTCCATAAATTGGGCAATTGTATGATGCTTGGCAACTAAGTGTAATTCACAATATCCGTAGTACAGTAAATAACATATAAACCAAACAGCCTTCACAGGACACCATCGGCCTGGCAAGGTTACTAAAGCAAAGTGACCCTGATGAATTTGTCAAGGTGTACGATAACCAACTTTGCATACATATACATATACATAAATAAAATAACAAAAATGGATCACTGAAATTTTCGGATATAATAACATCCTTCGTCAACAGAAACAGAAATAAAGTAAAATCAAATACTATATGATAATTGACATCTGATCCATTTTTGCTGCTTTATTTACAAATATTTATTCTACTTTTCGACAAACAAGTGTATCCTTTAGAGGATCTGGATCGCCTCTTTTAGTTTCGGATTTATTTTCTACGTTATTTAAGATATGCATAAAACATAAGGTAAGCCAAACAATGAAACTCAGATGTGAAGAAAATATAGTCTCAGGTTCAATTGGTAGGAGGCACAGGTAAATCCCCTGGCTGCCACCCCACAGGTAGTACCACAGATTTTCCAATCAACCCCCCGCCCCCAGTTACCAAACTCATTCCTTATCCCCATGATGTCACCAGTATTGTACTCAGATTTTCCATCAGCCCAAGGTTTCAGTTTTGACAATGCAAAGTATTGGAAGAAGGCACCCTCGGAGCTAACAGCCTTGCGAGATTTCTGGGCATGGAGGGTTTGACGCTTTTAAAAGCTGTATTTTGCCTTGTTTAGCTGACTAAAAACGAAAACCAAATTAGGCCTTTTACTCTCACAAAATTGGTCTCATAATTTCCCTTACCTTGACAGGATGCCATTTCCACTACCAAGTTAAAGGCAGTGCTTACATTTGCCATTTTCAATTTTACAATTTTTGAGTTGATCAACCTCAATGAACTCTGAAGCATTTTGTTGAGCCACTGATGGTTTCAATGTTATTGTTGGCAAGGGAAACAGAATCCTATCACGCACAGTAAGAAAGATTACAAGACCAATAAGATGTGAGTAAAAGTCTAATTTGATTTTTTTGGTTTTTAGCCATTTTTTGGTTTTGAGCCAACAACTTTAAGCTCATTTACTTTAGGTCAACAGAATATAAGGCTACTACTGTCCGTTTTCCAACATGCTTTCTGATACATATGCCGCCTTGCTCCTTGACTTAACTAGCCTTGGTCTTCATACAGACATATACTCGGGTACCCAATGGTCGTCCACCTAAGTATAAACTGGCTTGTTGTTGTACTCACCCAATTATTCCACTTCAAAGTTATGCTCTGAATAGGATTTGATTTAACTCTCACATATAGTATTCGTTGATTCAAACGTTTTCTTTTACTTATGCCGAGTTGTTCAACTGTGCATTGCATTTCGGCAGCCATTTTACAATGACCCCTATGGTCGTCATATGCTGCCGCCTTTTGAAAGAACAGAAAACCACACAGAAAAAGGCCAAGAAAATAGTGGAAAGTGGTTTACAGCAATTCTACTTCACCCACAAACTGTTTTACTAGTATGATATCGATTTTTAAATCGATTAAAATTGATTTAGAATTTCAGTTCTGGAAAATAAATCGCAATTGTTTTATTCTAAATAGACCTTACTTATTTTGTATTTGTGACCTCTTTATATTGACTTTTTGCTCTTGTTGTACTTAACACCACTTATCTCTGCTGTCTTTCTTTTTCTTTTCAGTTCCTCTTCATTCTCTGTTAACATCTTGTCAGCCAGAACAGAACTATAACCCTTTGAGACTTTGTCGGCGCAAGTTGATCATTGAACCTCGATACAATTGTTCTAATAAATTACCCAATATTGTATTGTTTGATTTTTTTCTCACCTTTAACAGGCTTATGCAATCATAAATAAATAAATAAATACCCAAGTCGCATTTGAATTTTATTGCTCAATCTCTTCTTTTATTTTTGATTATGTCATGCTGTGTTGTATGTAACAATGCAATATAGTGAAATAAAGTCAATGTTTTACTTTATTGGTGGCCATTCTCTATCAATTCAAGTATTTTAATTTTCTTCAAATAAATTCAAAATGCTTTAACCAAAATTTTCAACATAAATGTTGAGCTCAGTACTTTGTTTTGCAATAAAAAACAACTGGACAATATTTTGATGACCAAGGTGTGGGCCGAAACTGTTAAGCACCCAGCGTGTTCCATTTGTCTGCTACGTTTTTCCTTTGGCCTAACAGGTGTCGGTCAGTGCCTGGGACAAACAGATACATTGCATAAACAATCCCTGAGTTGTTTTTTGTTCTGTCTGAAGAAAATTTAATTTTGAAAATATCTTCTGAAAATGAACAAAAAAGTGCATTAGTAAAATCTACATGTTTTTAAGTGGTCTCAAAAAACAGTCGGAAAATGCATTAATTTTAGTCTCAGTTCTTCCATGCGTGTCTCCCGAGAGGTTAGTACCTTCCGTGCAGATGAGCACTCCAAATTGGAACGCTAAGTCCCATGTGGCTGCGCTGCACGCGAAAGAAGATGCCAGATGACCTTTGGAGCCTGACGACGATAGGTATCCGGACTATACAGGCTATATGAAGACCAAGGCTAGTTAGATTTAAAAATAGATATCATACTAGTAAAACAGTTTGTGGTTGAAGTAAATTTGCTCTAAACCACTTTCCACTATTTTCTTGGCCTTTTTCTATGTGGTTTTCTGTTCTTTCAAAAGGCGGCAGCATATGACGACCGTAGCAGCCTTCCGTTCAGTAACGCTAGGACCTCGCTAAAAAGCAAGACTTAGCGAGATTACGTGAGATATTGCCGTGCATTTTAAATGAAAACACGTGACTTTGACAAGGTTTTAGCTAGGTCCTAGCGTCTACTGAAGTGAACGCACGCCAGGAGTAATATGAACCCCTTTCATTATAGTCCTAGGCCAGGAGTCATTATAAAATGGCTGCCGAAAAGCAATGTACAGTTGAACAACTCGGCATAAGTAAAAGAAAACGTTTGAATCAACGAATAATATATATTTGTGAGAGTTAAATCAAATCCTATTCAGAGCATAACTTTGAAGTGGAATAATACTTCAATAATAGGGTGAGTACCTAGCTTAAAAGCAAGACTTTGCGAGATTACGCGAGATATTGCCATGTATTTTAAATAAGAGCACGTGACCTTGACTAGCTTTTGGCTTTGGCTATAGGTCCTAGCGTCTACTGAACGCACGCCCGGTTTTATGCTTTAACTAAGTAAGGCGGACGACCATTGCATTGGCTTGGGTTCCCGAGTAAAAGTCGAAGCCTGAATGGAAAATCTCACAACAAATTCAGCCACATACCAGCAGTTGAGCTTCCTAACATTGTCTAAGTCGGACGCCCTTGATCGCGCGAGAACCAAATTCTCCGTTAATTTGCCCATAACCCTGATAATAAATATGAATTAGCGAAATCTCTTTTCGTTTGCTTTCCGCGGTCACCTTTACCGGAAATGCCGACCTACATAATGAGAAAGTTAAACAATTTCAAGAATAAACATTTTACTCCAAGCAAAGATTAATTTATGTAACTTATATTCATAAAAATATCAATTTCTATCATTTAATTTACGTAACTAAGTGAGTTGTCGAGATTTACAGTATTACGAATTAAAAGTTTGATACTTGAATGCGTTTGACCAATCAGAATACAAGGTTTATTTTGTTCCTTGTGGCGGACATTTTCGAATTTTGGTTTTGTTGGTTCTTTGCGAAGATGGTCGCTGTTGCAATCTAGTTTTCCTATCGGAACTTTTACAGAATGGCAAGTGACAATATACTAAAGCACTTAAAGAATGGGGAAATACCTGGAATCAAAAAGCTTCTGCAAGTAAGTTTGAGGGCCCTAGACAGTGCTGACTAGGTCTAGGTGCTCAAGGCAAAAAATCCTATCCTTGCCCTTGTGGCCTTGGACTTGGTCTTGAGTCTAGGCAATTTATATCGCCCTGGATGCCGCAGGCATACAGGGACGATAGTACATCCCCGCAAAAAGTTTTGAATTTCAAAATACAGGAAATAAAATTGTAGATGTGCTTCCGGTGAATTATATGAGCCTTTGTTAGCTACTCGCTAACGGGCAATTGCTTATTACTAGCTGAATGGTTAGCACGCTTGCCGGTTTTATGGGGGTCGCGGGTTCGATTCCCGGGTCGGGTGATCTCGGCTATTACTACAAATGGCGTAGTCGGCAAACAGATGATCTACCAATGAAGCACTGCCAACTACTACCCACGGACCTCGGGACAGCGCGCATGGAAGGTTCCAGGAGTCAAGGACCTGTATGAGAGACGATTTTGTGTTCACCTGTGTTGTGGTGGTAAAGCCAAGGTACCAAGGAACGTTGATGACCTGTATGCGAGACATCCTGGTGTTCACCTTGCTGTCGCGTGCCCGTTCCGTTGGAAAGGGGGGAATGTTGTAGATGTGCTTCTGATGAACTTTATGAGCCTTTGTTAGCTACTCGCTAACAGGCAATTGCCTACTAGCTGAATGGTTAGCACGCTTGCCGGTTTTATGGGGTCGCGGGTTCGATTCCCGGGTCGGGTGATCTCAGCTCACTACAAAATCAAATGAAACAAAATATATGCACATGGAGTTATGATTAACATACACATAGTGTACTTAATTATCGGACGGAACCTAAATATCGGACATTTCATAAGATCTTACTTGAAGCATAATCTGAAAATTAAATGACACCAATTTTTGTTCCGTTGTAATGCATTCAATGTCCGGCACCGTCTCGCTTTTTTACAGTGTTGCCTTGTTTTGATTTTACCGAGAGAGGGTGCAATTTAGACCCCCAAGCCTAAAATGGACGATCGCATAAATTGGTTATAAAAGTTGAAAATAAAATCTTTTTCCACAATGAAACCATCTCACTGAACTGACAATATGTCACTGTTCCATTTTTTCATTTGTTTTTAAACTCAAGTCAAACCCCGACCGCGCACGTGCGGGTGTCATATCAGGAAGCCAAAGAGATACTAAAAACTGCAGTGAGTTTGCACGTGCTTTAGTCGTCTGCACTAATTCATCGAAATGACTTGGCGCCGTCATCAGATTTCATTTTATGGATAATTTTGTTGCGAATGGACCTGTGTTCTATCAGCATATATGTCAAAACAGTCGAGCTGAAATTTGGCTACAAGGTGCCAGTGGCCATTACGTGGTTAGTCAGTTTTCCGCGGTGTGGCGTATGGGAAACATGGTGTCCGATATTTAGGTTCTCCGAAGGTTTGCTAGTTGTGATCTTTAAAGATCAGTCGGAACATAAATGTGACTTTCAGTGACAAGATATAGTAACAGAAAAATTCCGTGAAGGTAAACCTTTATTTCAGCAAAGAATATACAACAGTCCGTAATATTTTCAATTAAATATAATGCAAAATGTGCCAAACGTCCGATAATTAGGTCACTTGACTGTACCATAAGTCTGGAGACGATTCAGTCAACATATTTTGAAGAAATCGATGAAAATCTGACGCGTTTTGCTCGAGTTTCACTTAGTGGGTGCCATTTTGAGGAAGTTACGTGAAATCATGCATGTTGACGAATAAAAAGTTCAAGGGACATAAATCTTACAAATTTCACTTGATACCTTCCCATGCTATTTTGCAAGTGTCACGCGCCAGCCTTAAGCTCTCGCTCAGTCTCGCACTATCCTTTGCCTAGGCAACACGTAGCCCCTCGGTTCGCCGGTTAGGGGCTACAATACTTCCCATCGCTATCTGCATGGATTTCGTCCCGTGTATTTTAAATGGGCGGTAGGCCAAATCCAGCCACCGATTTAGAGTTTTCACCTCGTCAAAAATACATTCTACACTCAAAACTTCACTTGAAAAAGGAATTAATTTCTTCATTGATCCTTTCTGCTTCTACAATGAAGCATATCAACTAGAATTAAGGTGACTTTGGAGAAGAATTCCAACTCCACTTTTTGGTCACCGTTAACTTTTTCACCGCCCGATAACAACAAAGTATTTCAACTGAGTCACGTGAGTTAGGCTAAGGCTAGCGCAAACTGAGTGAAGCGTGTGACCTGGCGTGTGACACTTGCAAAATAGCATGAGAAGACATCAGGTGGAATTTGTGAGTTTTTTGTCCCTTGGACTTTTTGTTCGTTAACAGGCGTGATAATTCTCTTAACTTCCTCAAAATGGCATCCGGCAGGCCTTTATCCAGGATTTTGAAAATAGGGTGTCCAAAATGGGGTTCCCAATATTCCAGGGCATCCATGATTCCGACGCGTAACCCCCCACCCCCAGCAATACCCCCAAACACACAGATTTTTTTACAAAAAATGCATAGATCAAGGTTTTTACATATAAGTTTATAAAACAGCCTTCTATGGTGAGCATTTTTACTAAAAAAATGTGTAGACCAAGACTTTTTCAATGCTGTCAATCAAGTGTCAAAATAGCAACAATGCATATACTTTGCATATATATTGTATATTTCTTCCTGCTTTGAAAAAAGAGCCCCCACTGTGAGCCTTCAGAGGCTTCCTAGTATTCATTACAATGTGTGAGTCCAAACTTGAAAGGTTCCTATTGACAGTGGGCGTCCAAATGATACATTGGGCGTCTGTGCCAGGGTGTCCAGATTAGTGCTAGGGCGTCCATTTGGACGCCCCAGGATGTACGCTGCATAAAGGCCTGGCACCCGGTGAGAGAAACTCAAGCGAACCACGACAGATTTTTATGGATACGTTCAAGTTATGTTGACTAAATTGTATTCAGAGTCGTGGTATGTGTTAATTATAACTCCATGTGCATTTATGCATGTTTCATTCGATTTTATTTGCTGTATTTTGAAATGCGAAACTTTTTATGGGGATGTACTATCGCCCCTGTATGCCTGTGGCATCCTAACCTTTGCCTAACTCACGTGGCTCAGTTGAAATACTTTGTGGTTAACGGTGACCAAAAAAGTGGAGTTGGAATTCTTCGCCAAAGTCATCTTAATTCTCGTAACTAAGCTTCATCGAAGATATGTGTAGAAGTAGAAAGGACCACTGAAGAAAGTAAGCGCTTGTTTAGTGATAGTTTTGAGTGTGGAATGTATCAGTAGCAGGATTTGGCCTACCGCCCGTTTAAAGTGCACGGGACAAAATTCGTACAGAAAGCGATGGGAAGTATTGTAGCCCCTAACTGGCCAACTGGTACAAAGCTGTATACTAAATATGCAGCTTTGCGCTGATGTGGGTAAAAAATGACCAGATAAAATATGACGCAAAATTAGTGTCATTAAAAACTACACACTTGTTTGAGTAAAAAAAAAATTATTTTCTGGTTTTGGAAAAAATTGCGTTTTATCGTTATTCTGCTGCTAAAATTGTGGAGCGATCTTCTGCGTCGGCTTTCGGCCTCATGAAATATTGCCTCACCTATTGGCCATTTTTTTCCCCGATTCTTCAATCAACTGTTGTTCTTTCATGAGGTTGCGTACACATCACAACAAATTATCGGAACTGGTTTCACTTCATTATAAGTTTTTAGAAATTTGATACCGAAAAAGTAAATTTCAGTAGAAATTTTGCTGCTGCCAAGCTATCATCATCTCCCTGGAGATGTCGCAAAAATTTAAGAAATGGCATGTGCGCTTGTCATGAGCGTACTGTTTTCAAAATGATGACATAACTTTTCTGTGTTGGAAAAGGCGGAGGATTACGCAAGAAAATTACGTTTATTAGATTGTTTTCCACTTAAAGGGCTGTAACGGGCAAGGTGAGTGTCATTTGATTCCCAGATTTTGCATGCACCCCGTCCAGTCTTTAGCTCTATGTGTTTCACTGCGAGTTGACGAGCAGACCTACTCTGGCTGTGTGCAATTTCGTGGTCTATGGAAGAAAAACACACAGTGGTACCTATGAATGGGTCACTTTATGAGAAATAGCCATCCGACCTACAACAAATTGCAACAAAGGTTTTTACAACGGTTTTAGTCCCTACTGGAACGGGAAAAGAGTCTACCAAAATCTGACCGCGGAAAATGGGTTAAAACCGCGTCATTTCCAAGATGGCTGCCACGCCATTTTGAAATAAAAAATTAGGTCTCTATCACAATTATTGAAGAAGCTATATCTGTTTTTAGCACTTGATTTTGAAACGTCGTGACGGCCATCTTGGAAATGACGCAGTTTTAACCATTTCTGGTTGTCAGATTTTGGTAGGCTTTTTTCCTGTTAATAAGTATACTCAGCAGGGTATTAAACCACAACAAAACCTTTTGTTGCAATCAGTTGTGGGTCAGGTGGTATATTGACTCGTTTACTAGCCGTATTTTAACGGCAGTCTTCATACAGCTAGCTGGCTGGCTAGAAAAGTTCACATAGCTTGGTTGGCGATGGTGACCATGCTGATGGACTTTTATGTGATGGCTAAAATGGTGTAGCAAAAATGCATAATTTCTTCATTTCTGCGATTTTTACAATTTGCATGTTACATTTGTGGTTCTGTTGTGTTTTAATAAACTGCTTTGTCTGTTTACCTCCGATTCTGAGGGTGGCAAATGCAACAGTTGTGAACTAAACGTATTGAATCCAGGAAAAATTTTATTACTTTAAAGTTTCGAAGTCAGGTCACAAATTTTGAAATGAATTTCGATGGAATTATTGTCTGACTTTGATAGTTGCTGTGGCAACTTCATGGCGACTTGGGATTTTTCCAAGTCGCCAAACAAAATCCGAAGTAACATTGGCGAGCTGTAGGTTGCCAAACCAAGCACTGCTTACTCATGTGAGGGGAAAGCTACATGTGCCCTGTGAATGTTTTGGTTAAAGGGGGACGGCCCCAGTCTCCACCAATACACAACCTCCATTTGCTGCCAAGTGTTGAAGTAAGTGGAAACTTTTTCTAACCATAAGAGAAAGTTTTCATTGTTTCAGACGATTTTTGTGATTTTTGAGCATATTGCTTTTGCAGAATGGAATGTGCGTTGTCGTTCCTCCGGTGCAGTCAGAACTTAGGATTGTGAGTTTGACGTTATCATGCCAAAATATCTTATATTGTGTATGTTTAATTGTATTATGTGTGTCTTTTCTACTACAGGATAACTTGGGCCCAGTGCTGCACAACTTTGACACTCTGTCTAACAAACAGCGTACAGCCTACGGGATGTTTGCCATTCAGTTTTTGTATGACAGTATGGCTGCCTGCGACACATGTGCAGCCAGTGACTACATGGAACTGGTCGAGTCAATTGACCACTGCTGCCTCTCTCTGGAGTCACTCAAGGGTCACGTGAAGCTGAAGGACCCTCTGACGATGCAAAAGGTTCTGCTCAATGTGGTCAACAAGCTTTGCAAGGCGGTAGGTGCACCACTACACTTTACACAATAATTCTTCACTTATTTAGAGCACTACTGAGTACATGGCTGACGAGTGAAATTCTATTTTGTCAAAATTTTCTGCAAAAATAAAGTTTAAGAACATTTTAGTCTATTACAAGCTAGTTTGTACTGTGTAGATGTCATAAACCAATTTTTGGTATTTTCTTGCATTAATCAGCCTTTAAAATGGGAAAATGACGATTTTGACAGTTGTTTTTGTGCAGAATAACCGTAGCTGGTGTTCCTGTTTGTAAAGTGTCCTTTTGTTATTAGAAATGGCAATGAACAGTGTCTTAGTTAATACAGTACAGCTCATGCCAGACAACTATCTCACAAGAACATCACAATGACTCACGAAATATTATTTTGAGTTAACAAATTTAACGTGTAGATAAATATGGATTTTATTCTACCGGTGGTCCCAATGGCTCCGTGTACTAAGGGGCCAGCATGGCTAGCCGAAGCTTCCAGGTTCGAGTCGCACTTGGGGCAGAAATGTTTTCAGACTTTGGTTGCAGACTTTCATTTGGTCATGAGATGCTGCCACAGGTTGTGTGCTGAGCAGACTTAAAAATGTTTTTGAACTTTAAACTGTATTGCAAAATAGGACCCAGAATTTGAACTTAAAATTTGTGCAAATCCTTCGGTCTCATTCTTTCAAAAAAATTGTCTCAGATTTTGACCATGATGGATTTTAAGGAATAGATTTATATCCTGAGGTGAGTTGCTTAGCATTTTATGACTAAGTTTATGTAAACTCGCCTTCCATCAAGAAATAACTTTTAATTTTGACCACCTACAGTTATGAATTTGACATCAACTTGTTACAACTGTACTCAAATTGATGTCATTTATGGCCTTGGAAAGAACTCTGACAGTTTGTTGTCACTTGAGACCAAGCTAAATATTGGCTTGTCACCACGTTGCAAAGCATATTCTCAACCTATAGCCAACCATCGGTTCTTTCCAAGACCAGCAAAAGTTTTCCCCTCAAAAAGGAACGGATTTTAAGTAGGGCGAATCAAAATTTTGTATCTTTGACATAACGAGGGCTTATAGAAGCCTGAAATGTAGTTGCAGGATTTTTCTGTAGCGCATCCTAGACACAGTTTATTAATTGGAAGGATAGTAGTCGTGAGTCCAGTTTCATCTAAGTCTCGTTTCAAGATCAGTTTTATTATGAATTGAAACCTATGATGCCTTATAGATGTTTAATTTACTTTTGTATTTGTCCAAACAATAGGATTTCCTTGGAGGCTGTTTAGTCATCAGCAATCGACTACTGACTGCTCTTCGCAGTCCACCCGTTCTTACAGAAACCACGTCTACATCACTGGCCCACAATGGATACTTGCTGCTGTGGAAGAAAGCTTACGACCTGCAAAATGCTAGTCAAGATGGCGCCAATCGACTAACCGAACTCGCTCTAAGGGAATGTGCAATAGACCTGTTGGCTGTGAGTCGTGGCGATCCATCAGTTCTTGTCGAAAGAACCTCAGCAGCTGTAACTAGATACAGTGAATTGGAAAGTGTTGAAAAGATCAGCGACTCGTGTTGTCAGATGTTTCACCGAGTTGGCATGTTCATGGAGGAACGTTGTAGGGCTCAGAGCGTAGTGGAGGATATAGTGTGCAGTCATGTCGTAAACACAATGAACCATGTGCAGTATCAGCTGAAATTTGCCGATGCTGGTTCGACTTGCAATGATTTGTTTTCTGCTGAACGAAAGTTCGTTGACAGCCAACTGTCGAAGCCGGACACCAAAACTCTTGGAGTGATCCAAGATGCTCTCTGCATGTGCGAAGCAGTTTTGAATCTGTGCACAAGTTCGCAGAGGAATTCGGCTGCCCAAAGTAAGCTAATCAAAGCTATTGAGAAGTCAGTGGTGAACTTGGACAAGTCGTCACAACTCTTAATTGGCGAACGTACTGTTTTGTCTTGTGTCTGCAACACGGTGTCTGTATTGAGCCTAAAGTATGATAAGTGCTCCAAAGTCGACTCTTCGAGGGCTGCGGAAATGTGCGACGCCTCGTTTGCTGCGATGGAAAAGGCATTCAATGTTTGTACTCGGCTTCAGAGGTACTATTTTTGTCTTTTTTACTTTCGGTATTTTATATCACAGTCACTTGGGTTGTAAAGTTCAGAGTAATCTACATTTTTGGGTTGCTTTGCTATCATATCTGTGAGACTAAATTGTTATCCATTACAGTCTATGGTTCCATTTACTAGTGGTCACATATCAGATGTCACGAATGTTGAGAAACAGTTCACTTGATGTCGTTTCCCATTCAAACGAACGTAACCTACAGAGAGAGTCCGTGGGTCTGGTTTGGAAATTCTTGTATTTTTTCGAACCATGTTTGCTTTCTGAATATTGTCGCTCAATGATACATGGACACATTTTGTATTACAGCATTTTGCTTGAAAACCTGACCTCTGATCCTGACAGGTCATTGGACAAGCTGGGCCGAGTCACAGCCAATCTACAGTATGAGTTGGGAGACACCTACCTGAAGCTGTTGGTGGCACGCATGAAAGGTTGCTCAGGTGAGTATGGTGATCAGATCACCTGGGTTGGCTGCCAGATTTTTCAAGGAGTCAGCGCTTCTGTGGTATGGTGTTGGGCTGCTGTCTACAGGTGACAAGGTTCTACTGCAACCCTCGCTCAGACTCATTTGACCAGGGTGGAATATGACTTGTAGTATAGAGTGAATGGTAAACCATGGTGATGCATTTGGAAAGGTCGTGACCCAAGATTCGAGACGGACAGGAGTTCAATGGTTGCTACTGTGATTAGATTCACAATCATTCACATAAATTAATCATGTTGAGAAGGACACAAGAGAATCGTGCCTTCTGTTGGAAAGCAACTTTTTCTGTTTGCCGCTTAACATAATAAAATTAGTCCCGTCTGTTCCTTAACCAGATTAGAAATGATTTCTCTGGCTTGAAAAGAACTGACGCATCATTAGTACCTCAGGCCAGGTACAGAATAGCTTGCCACGGCGGGTTAGTTTCAGTGGTCAAGGCAGTGTTCCCGTCGAGAATTCCAGGCGATAGTTGTAACAAAAGATAAAAACGCGTTGATGTTACTTTGGAAGAGTGAATTATGTCCGTGAAGAAGGCTGTTGTTTGTAACACCTGAGCGTGGTTCATATCGTCTTTATACTAGGCAAGTTTAACCTTCATCTAAATATTGTTGTTTCTGACTTTTAACAGCAGAGGTCATGATCTGTTCTGCTTATTTTCCCACAGCTAAATCCCACTCTCTGGATGGCCTCCTGTCCAGCACTCACACGGTGATACAGTCTCAGGTCAAGCTGGTGAACTATGGTGTGACTGCCGGCCTCCTGTCTGCCACAGCCCACCACGCCTTGGGTAGGTGAAATCGGACAATTTGACCACTTGACCACTACAGTTTTGACGTAGTTACTAACTAGGCTATGCCACTAGTCACAGATAAGATGCTACTTTTTATTCAGCTTAATAAATCTTGTCTTCAAATTTGTTCTTTTATATGACACAATTCTCTTTTGCATTGTTTTTGAATCCAAATGTAATAAACAATTGCATGATTGCTTGATTAATAGCTTTTTTAGCGTAGCATAACTGCGTCACTGTGCTCTGCAGTCTTTTCTCAGTTATTGGGTCGTAGTATTATTAACCAATCGTAACATTGGCATCGGTCTGACATGGAGTTGATCTGCATATAAAAAAGTAAGTCATTAGCACAATCATCTAGAACACCTCGGATTGTACTGTAACCTCACACGAGGCTGTCAAGTGGATAAGCTGCCATGTATACTGGGCTTAGTAGTTTGTAGCCTTCACGGGAAGAAGTGGTTGTTGCATCCAACATGATAGTCACGTGTATTTTTGTGACCCACTGGAAATATTTCCAGGTGTCGAGGGATCAAGGATTGGTTCATTCTGCTCCGGTATCAAACAGCACCGCGCAGCGGCTGACTTTCTGCAGGTCATGTGCTCTCAACTTGCGGCATGGTGCGACTGTGCAGTGACGAAGGAAAAACCAGAGAGACAAGCTGAGGTAAGCCAACAGAGAACCTTGTGGTGTTAAAGTGTTAGAAACTCTTTTCATACGGAGATGATTTATTTAGGTATTGTAACAGCACCTCTTAACGACTCATTTGCTGTGTTCTTAGTTAACTATTCTGACAATACGAGGGTAACCAGTTATGCGACGACATGGGTTAAAGTATATCAATAAAAATAACAAGTCGAATGTTGGATTGTAGAAGTTACATGAAACCAAATTATCTGAGGGATTTGCTCTTTGGCAACTGTGATTGGTAAGAAGTTATTAGATTAGGTTGAGAAAATGTAGGCTGCGTGTAACAATGTGTGCTGTGATGTCATATTGTATGTAAAGAATGTGTGAGGATTAAAGATGTGAACTCAGAATTCCCTAAAGTTGTTGATCAACTTAACTTCTTGGTTAGTGGGTATAGAAAACTTGATACCAGTAACAAGATGGCGTTATTTGAAAAAGCTGCTAAATTTCCGTTTCATAACAGAATAATTTGTTGCTTTAAAGACATTGGCTACACCTAAATCATAGCTTATTACTTGATGACATACTGTTTTGTGCTGCATATCTGCATAATATGTAATGATTCTTGACCAGTATTTGCAAGACATTTTACACATGTATCGTACACCAATCGTATTCGCCCTAATAAGCACCCATGTCCCTATAAGCGTCCTTCCCATGCATTTTCAGACTTTGCGCTAATAAGCGCCCAGTCCATGAATGTGTACATGCGAAAAATGCCTTACCTACTGTTCTAAAATTCTACAGTAACGTCTTCAATTAATCAATAAGATCTGGCAGTCCTGGAAAAATCGTTGTGTGTGGAATTTGTGGACCACGAGCCTTACTGCTATGTCTGTTTTTTGCTGTGACTATGCACTTCAAACATCCGCTGTGTTTAAAAAGGAGTACAATGTAAGCAGCTGATCTTGCGAGGAACGTGTCTCATCATTGTCTGGCCTTTCAGAACAGACGCAGCGTACTTGTCAAAAGGGTTGTATTGTATCTTTCCCGTACAGATCTTCTCCCTCAACAGGAATCCAAATTTCTTTGTTAGTACACTAGACGTGAAAACCGCCAATCGAAGACTAATAAAAACTTGTTAAAAGCACGTGGCCAGGAAGCGTTACATACCTGTCATTGAAGACATAAGTCTTCGGGAGCTATGTATTCATGAAACGGTAGCATAACATCGGCAAGAAATAAATATTGGCACTTATTTCTGAAAGTTTCTGATACTGTAGAAAACGTTTGTGTTATTTTTAGGAGGAATTATTAAATTAGTCGTAATTGGTGTTTTTAAAGTCAAAGTGACCCACTGATAATGAACACTTCCGCACCCTTACTTCTCCCGAATCTCCCGGAAAATAACTGTTAGACTGTCACACAACTAGTCACCGGGCGATTCATGGAGACAATTCTCGAACGTTGTTTAGCAGATGAGATCAACAAGTGCTAAATAAAACATGTTCTCTTGTGTTAATTTCCTCAGTTACAATACACACATAGACGTTTACATCACATTTACTCTGGCAAATGAACTCTGATGACATGCGCTCGCTTACTCACAGACGCAGTCGAACTTCAAAACAAACATCATGTGACAACATGTGTGCTCATCCAGAGATTTTTTTCGTGTTGCGGATTATGATTTATCACAGATTTGGACTTAGAATGCAGTTGATCCCGACTCCACAGGAACTTAAAAATCTTGGGGATGCTATATTGAAAACTTAACGAGGACTTCAGGTAATTTGTTTAGTTGAAACTATACTTTTATTCAAGAATTCAAGTTGACATATCGGTGATCGTGAGGCAGCAACGCATCAGTTAGCGAGTTTTCACCCTGGGATTTCAGCACGATTTTCTGAAAAATGATCGTAATTTAACAATTAAAGTTTGATAGCAATTCACCTCAGTTTTGTAGAAAGTCTGTCTTAGGTTACAGAGGCGTTGCAGAGGTTAAATTTGATGAATCCTAACTTACGATTTCACCTGTTTCGGAGACCGGGTTTCAACCACTCTGAGCTATAATAAGCACCCCCCTCCCTGAAGCCAATTTTCTGAGCGCCCTGGGCACTTATTAGGGCGAATACGGTATGCTGAACTTTATACTCTATCTCTTTGTACATTTGTAATAGTAACATCGAAATATGTTGTCAGTATAAACTTGCCAGTATTTCATTTGTTTTGCAATTTTCACTTGCAATGTTTCGTCATGTGTGCTTCAGTGCAAACTGTGGAAACGCTACGTCAACCTGGCATACGCTCAGGCGGCGGCTCAACTGTATCCCGCCGCTGCCCACAGTCTCGTGTGCAGCTTGCTGCTCGAGTCATGCGACCTTGCAGTGACTTGCGACTGCTGGATCGATCTTAGACGGGAGGCGATGACGAACAATGGCGGTGAGGATACCGGCAGTGTTTTAGAGAACCGGTAAGTTGATGGTAATTTGTTACAGTGATGGAAACTCTAGGCATCTAGGCAGAACTGGAAAGCATTTAATTATAATTCCTAGTATACCAAATATAACTTTTTTAGACTACTGTAAAATCTCGCCAATTTCGGACAGAAATATTTGTCAAAGTTGCTCTTTTTTCATTAACTCATTCGACCCTGAGCGCCATATGGTATAAATAGGTTAGTGGCCTGGCTGAGCTGTGGACTGTCTACCCCCTAGAAGTCGGAGGGTATTTCACTCAGATCTAGGTCACAAGCACTGCACTTATTAAAACCTTGTTACTAAGTCATTAATAAACATATGCTTACCAAATTTTCAGCAATACATCTTGAGTAAATGAGCTTTGTGCTGCTATAAATTTTATCCAAGTTTAAGACTGATAAAGGGTTGAACAAGCAGTTTCACTTTTTGTTTTTCAGAAACAAAGATGTTTGTTTACAAATAATCCATTTAAAATTCCAGAAAACATGCCAGGAAAGTTTTCCGCATGGCATATCCCCATTATAATCCAGATCACTGAAATCTATATCTAAATCTGACCTCTCAGTGCCATCAGTATCCACACTATCATATCCATAATCACTGAAGTCTATATTTAAATGTGACCAATGTCATCAGTATCCACACTATCCTCCATAATAAAAACTTCAAGAACTGTGAGAGCAGCAGAGATGATATCCGTGTAATACCAACTAGTGAAGACAGTATTTCAAGTGAACACAGTGCTAGTGACAGAGTAGAATGTTCCCAGTAACTGGACATTTTGTAATTGTAATCTGGTCAGTTCCAACAAAATAAACAGTGGCACCCTAGCAGATGATTAAGTGGTGACAGCAGTGTTATGTAATACCAATTAGGCTCCAATTCAAAGCAATTAGCTTCAATCTAGTCTTCAAATCAAACAAACATACAATATTTCTTGGAAGAACATCTCTATAATCTTTCAAAAGTTACGACAACCACTAACTACACAGTTAACACGCTTCCTGGTTTTTCCTTGAATTGATAATTAGCTTAATGTGAAGAAATTGTTCTAAAGTACAGAAATAACAGCCAATAGGCATTAACTTCACAAACAATAAGTTAATACAGAGTCTGGTGTCTCAATCCTCATTGGATAGAAAACTGGGATTACCCTAGATATATTTAAACTTAAACCAATAAATTGTTGCCTTCTATCCCTCTTGAAGGCGTGATCGGCCTGTGAGATACATTGTTTAGATAACGCCTCCAGATGGCATCAGGCCCTGAGTGAAAACAAGCAGTCACGCCATATGGCGGGATCAGGGACAAATGAGTTAAATCAATTGCTTCTAACATTGACGGGGAATACCCGCAGTTTCCCAAAACATTGTGTCACCACGAGGATGGTACTAAACATTAATTTGGTGCTACGTGATTCATAGAAATTTGAAATAAAATTTCACTTGTCCACCATACTGTGTCTTGACATTTACTATATTTTGACCGATATTGCTTTCAATGCATAAAATGGCAACCTTGCCAGTTGCTACTTAATCCAGGTCACTCTCCAAAACGATTTTTTGCTTCTTGCAAGTTCAGAAATCATTTCTAGCCTGACTTGAGTGCAGCCTGCAATCTATTTCATTTAATGTCAGTCTAATTAAAACATTAATTAATGGTTTTTGGCTTTGCAAACGGCCATTGACTGTAGAGTTCTAAGTCTCTACCATGAAATGCCTGTCCGCATATAGAGGCGTAAGAGACGTAAGACGTTGTAAGGCATAAGCAGTGTTCTCCACGACCGCTTTTAACGTTTTGCAGCGTTCTGTTTGGCTGAACGCACATCCTGTTTGACTGAACGCACGTCCTGTTTAAATGTCCTACGACCTTTTTGAAAATTAGAGACCAGTTTATAAAAAAGGCGTGGTCATTGTTAATAAGGCTCAAATTACGCTTGACAGCAACTGGCCAAAGCCCATTGAAACTGAATAAAGGCTGAGTGGTCAATTGTCGAAAGCGTAATCACGGATCTCACTTAAGCAGCAGACCAGGCTGCTAGTCTATTTATGGTGTAGGCCTAACGCGGCTTGTAAATAATCGCTCAGTCATCTTTTCAATTCAGCTTGAATAACTAGTCATAGTCAATTAAATTTAAACAATGGCCCAATGCCACCTAAAAGCCTAATCCACTACCTGATCACAGGAGTTGCGGTCCGGCACGAACGTCGCCTATCACTATGTCTAATTTCTCTATTTTACATTTGTTCTGGGCTTGGTGTGTAAAATAACAAATTGTTTCTTGTATTCATATTTTTCGTTTGGTTTGTGATGTTTTAGAACCTTATGTGACTTTGTACAAGATGAATGCAAGACCATGGAAACGGACTTCAAGGCTAAACTTTTGATGTCTGAACTCAGTGCCCAGAGGTAAAGATAATATGTTCATTTGTCCTACATAACATGAACACTTGTAGTACACCATTTAAAGATGCATTTGCATGCTCCTAACTAGGCTAATTTACAGTAGGAACTAAACGCAATGCTATTTTAACATAATCTACTCTAAGCAAAATGCAGTTATATTCATTGACAACTTGTAAATGTGAAAACAAAAAGTTCTGCAAATAGGTGGCCTTTGCACTAATGGGGGCTCAGATAACCCGCATCATGCAGTGTTATTCTCCTGCACCACGTCACGATACTTACTGGACACGTTTCGGTGATATGCGATGTATCATTCTCGCCACAAAACTCGTTCTTAAAAAAACATTTGTCAATTTTCAACCTACTTCTGTTGTGTTTCTAACTAATTTGGTCTAGCAATCACAGAGATAAGGAATTAGCCTGCAAGATCCATTTAGGGTTAAACTCTACTCACGTGTGTACTTTGCACCGGGACAAATTTTCTATGTACCATTATTTTGCTTGGTCCAAGGGTCTACTAGGCAATTGCAACATCGAGAATACTGTCAAATGCACGCTGGAAGATACGCCACTACAGAACTTGTAGATTTTTCAAACTGCTCAACATCTTCAGTCTGGGTATCATTCAGAAATCTTATTTTTTGACAAAAATGTAAAATGTCTTTACAAAGATTCACACACAATTATGTATCTGAAAGAATGCAAAATCAGTTTTGCTGGTTTCGGATAAACCTAATTCATGCTTTCAGATGTTGCAGTAATGTCTGTGAAATTTTACAATTGAACATCAAGTGTTTATCTGAAATACATGGTTTCATGGATTGAATATTTATGATGTAAAGAGGAATTTGAAGCACTGATTTGTTTGGTCTGTAATAAAGGTTACAGTAATAACTAACAAGTTTGGGACAAAATTGATAGCTTAATTCGGTCATGTCCAATACGAAAATATTTCAAAGATAAGGTGAATGTTTGATGTATTCTGATTGGGGTAGACTTGGCTTGAAGTTGCTCAATCCTCAAACATCATTCTACTTGTGTGTCTACAGAGGCAGAACAGTGAGTCACAAACATCTAGTGGTAGATCAACTTCTGACCTTGGAAGGTCAACACAGGGCCTATGCCCTGACAGAGAAGGCTGCCTTGATGTGGTTGGACAATGATGATCTGGAAAAGTAGGTCAAACCAAGCATGCATGATTGAAATTTTTTGTCTAATAATAGGATGGATAGCACGTGAAGTGGTCAGGGCAATGAGTTGGCTGTAATCATCACAGCATCAAAACTACTGCTGTGAGCAGACGACATGTCAATACTACGGCAGATGTGAGCAGACGACATTTCACTGTAATGTTACCGTCTGTAGTTGAGTGTGAACGTGTGTTAGCTCTAGTATACTTGGTAGCTTGAAAGAAAGCAATGTAAGAAGGACATAGAAGATACACGTTGCTTCCCTGTGTGAACAAGCAATTCCCAATAGATCTCGGTTTGGGTTGCGCATGGGTATATTCTGGAGATCCGTAAAAAGGTCAAGGGATATGCCTGTCTGAAGTTGTGAAATTCAAAGCTCTGTGTTTTTTGTTTGTGATTTTTTCTTCATGCGTATGTATAGCACATATACTAGGTATGCTATCCTCCATGGAACTTGGTATTCTATTTAGCAACATAAAAGTTTGTAATTGAGCAAAGAAAAGTAAGGATTAGATTGTAAATAAGCCTTTTTGTAAAAACAAATATTATTGGTTTCTCTAATGTACCATTATGACCACACGCCTGTGTTTTGCATGTTTGCAGGGCTGCTGAGTTTTGTCAAGAAGCCATTACTATGTTAGAGCAACAGACAGCAGAGGTGACTTCTGGTGGCTCTAAGAAGAACCGCAAGGCATCAGCAAAGGCGCTTCCTTTGAGGAGTGGGACACAACTCAGTGACTTAGCCCGTGCCCACTTCTGGTTGTATTTTTGTGAAAACAAAGAACCGGGCGAATGTAACAAGGTTGGCAATTCATGTGTGATGTTTTGATAGCACAGAGACATTATTGTCTCTTTTCTAATTGTTTGGTGGACTATTTAATGGCTCATGTACTATATGAAAAACATGAATATTTATATGGAAATTCGAGTTCTAGTATGCAAGTATGCATTGACTGCAAAAATACAATTGAAACGAATTGAGTGACTGTTTGTGAAGCATAATGTGAAAGTCTGATAAGTGTTTAGTTGAAGAAGAAATTTAAAAATTGCATTATTGTTTCGTCAATTTTGAAACAAGTGAAATGAATTTTGTGTAAGACTTTAAAAAGGTACTAAGAAACTGGGCATAAATCTGCACATCTGTTGGGCAGAGTACTACAAAGCAGTTTTGGAGGTACTTATATTTGTATCTAGGTCTTTGCTTTAGAATGATGTTTTTGTTAAATTAACATTAAATCCTTACTGTAAACCCTTCTTCGTGCTACAGTACAAAAGAACAGTATTAAATTATCGTAATAAATTGGAAATTACTTGTGGAGAACAGTGTCTGTCCTGAGGCTGTATTAAGGTCAAACATTTGATTTTCTCTCAAAAGCGATCTGACAATAATGAAGTCAGCAACGAGCAGTCTACTTCACCTACTCCTGACGAAGACACGTTACTATCGAGCCTCAGTGTCACTCTTCACATGGAGCACTCGTCCTTCGACCATCTTGATCAAGCTTTGGATTTGTGGGAGCAAATTGCTGCGGAAAAATGCAAGGACGCTCTTCGGAATGCATCGGAGACGATTAGTCTGCTGGGAATTGCGATTTCAACGTACTCTTTAGCAAAGAAGGTTTGAATTAAATATGGCACTGCATTTCCGTATGTTCATAATTCCAGCAAGTCACATGAAATTCTAAAAAAGCACTGATTAATTGCTGTGTACTGTACTCACTTCAAAAGCCACTGGATTAAAAAATCTCATTGCCTTTCTGATGTCTGTACACAATTGATTTTGAATGTGAACTGCCTTTTATTGCATTATTTTGTTTTTATTTTCTGACCAACACACGTAGCATAAGATAAAGATAGAGTGCTGAAAGAGGAGTGATAGGCAGAATGGAATCATGTTTTTATGAGGAGAGTTGTTTGTCTATCTAAACACATTCTACAGAATGGTATCATGTTTTTATGAGGAGAGTTGTTTGTCTATCTAAACACATTCTACAGAATGGTATCATGTTTTTATGAGGAGAGTTATTTGTCTATCTAAACACATTCTACAGAATGGTATGTTTTTATGAGGAGAGTTGTTTGTCTATCTAAACACATTCTACAGAATGGTATCATGTTTTTATGAGGAGAGTTGTTTGTCTATCTAAACACATTCTACAGAATGGTATGTTTTTATAATGAGAGTTGTTTGTCTATCTAAACACATTCTAGTGAGTGGTGTAAGTAATGCTGCTTTACAATTAGTTTGCACATGGTACTCAACTGCAGTTTATGTCGTAGCTTTTTGAAACATTGAAATGAAGCTTCAGGTGAAAATAGCCATTCTTGATCTCTTTGTTCTTTCAGGTTGTAGGGGAATTGAGGGCTATAGCTGTCCTTCACAGCTTCGCGAAACAGTTAGGCCTGGGGTTGGACTCGATCCACTGCGCAGCAAGAAAAATAAGCCTTCTTCTAGATCTGGGCTGTGTGTCGTCTGCACAGATCGTGTGCGAGTCAACGGAGAGGGACCACGAGAGTTTGTTGGCAATAGAAGATGCTGGGAAGTCGGCATGGACACTGTTTAAGTTGGCGAAGGCACGACTTCTCATGTACAGTGGCAAGGTGGGTGTTGACTTGTTGTTTCTGGTTAGTTGTCAATCATTTATGTAATGGCCGAGACCTAGCAGGAAACCAGGGGGGAAATAGCTCTAAATTATTAGAAAATTTCCCAGATTTCAGACGAGAAGAAACATTGTCAATTTTTTTTTTGAAAACTACTGCATGTTGGTGGTCAGGTGGGTACTACTTGTGCTGTTCTGTCCTCTGGCCTAATGTTCATATCTGAGCACTCTTCATTTCTTGCTAAGTTCTTTGTTACTTTTTAAATAATACGATTTTTCTAACATAACATGACATCAGTAACTGAAGCCGAAAATACAAGTGATGGCATATTTGCCACTCAGATGTGGACTTGTCAAAAGTGGCGATCACAATAAAAAACAGCTTTGGCTTGGCACCTGTACGAGCGAGTCCAATTTTTTACCGTCTTCACTTGTATTTTCAACACTTTCACTGGCCCTGGTCATCCACCCGAGCACTGGTCGTCTTGTTAGCATCTTCTCCAGCGTATTTAAAGATGGCAGAATTGTTGAAATTGACACATACTAGGTCTAAAGTCTACCATGAAGTAGTTCCTGGTTCGATTTATGTCGTTTTACATCTTCAACAAATTTGATGACATTCGCATGACAGGTCAGTCCTAAAATTTTGGCGGCTATTTGCTCTAACAGTATTTCAAATTTCATATTTAGCTAGTACTTGCCGATTAAATTTTGCGTTGGCAACTAGCCTTACGGCAGGGACTCATCTAGCGGCCGTCCTGGCCGTCCTTGGGACGGCCCTTTTAAAAATATGACGGCTTTGGACGGCACGGCCAAGACGGAAAAAAGACGACCTGTTCCAAAACAACCTCGGCGAAAATGAAGGCTAAACATTTATTATAAATAAATTTATTATAAATAAATTTCATTGAAACCTACAATTCATTGTTTAAGTTCGCTAAATATTAAGAAATAACTCGACATTAGAAACTTTTGCCGTCTATTTTTACTATAAATGTCACAATGACGATCGACAAATATTGGCAGCCATCTTTGGGAATACCTTCCTATTCTGTGACGTCAAGGTGACTTCATACGGAATCCCCCGCACGACTAGTGTCGAGAAATTGCATCCAGCGCTAACTACCCGTACATGGACACTTAATCTTTGAAACTGTAGAACCCACACACCCGAAGTTAAAAGGATTTGCCGTACCCCTAATGCTAGTTGCCGACGCGGAAGTTGAAGCCGCGCTCGATATATTCGACGAAGCAGCCACTTTGAAATAGCCGACGGAGAACGTACACTTCGAAAAAAATCATACCCGACAAAATTGTAGCACTGACCTGCCGTACAAATGCCATCAATGCCGTTGAACATGCAAACCAGATAAAACTTAGCGCAAACTTCCTTCATTTGTTCGCTATAGCTCCGTTGCAACTCAGCGAATCAATGAAAAAATATCAAAAAAATCCGCACGGCCGAACGACTTATATTGATGCGCGAGAATGCAGTGCAAACTTTACGAGAAAAAAATGTGGTGTGTAATGTTGGTTACGTATTCAATGAATAACTTAGCATGAAAATAAATGCCTCAAAATACTTCAACTTATTGTGGAATTCCATGATTATTGGGCGAGTTTATCCTCTGTGTGTGGCACTGCGTGCCGTATATGAAAAAAGTAGGTCAGCCAGTCACGTGCACAGCACCTGTTACTTCGGCTGTGAACCAGGCCGGGGATTTGACTCTTAAACTGCGAGTAAAGAATGGTTCTTTTTAAGAATAAATTTCTTGTAGCGTACTATGAAGGACAGTGATTGACTTTCAACCTGGTAAGTTTCAATTCAACAACTTAAAATGCACTGCAGAAGACGTAACAACTACGATGTCCCCGGCGACCACTGGCTACGCTCGTAGCCAAACGACGTGAAATTTACGAGTAAAGCGCTCGGAAAAACGTTTAAGAAACGTAAAAATACGAATGCCAAATTCAAACACGGAGTTTCGACGTTTTTTTTGGTCACGATCCTTTACGAAGCCAAGTCCGGGTATACACGCGCGAGTGCACATACGTCGTCACTCCTATTTTCCAGCGGAGATTTTCGACCGTGTTGAGCACTGGTGATACTGATTTGGGAATTTGTTGAAGATATGGTCTTGTTTTTGTAGATTCGTGAATTGCATTACTGTGCGATGTAACGAAACGTAGGCATGTACTCTAGAATATATTTCTTCATGTCCTTTCGAATGCAACTTCATTGTCTTCTCACAGTTTCAAGTGGTTTCTCAACTGCATTTTACTCTTCTCTTTTGAGAGCTTCAAGATACATTGAGTCCTGTACTCACGCTGTCTATCATGCAACTCTACATAGATTATCTTACTAAAAAGATTTACAGATCTTGATTTTTGCAGCCCAGTGACAATACACACATTCTGAATGGAACAAACCTCCTAATTTTTCTTTAGTTTCCCGTCCTTTGAACAAGAAAAAGACATCCAAACAGTGGGCTAAATAAAATGCAAGGAAATGACTTTTTTATGTGGGGGAATTCTCCCACCTCCCCCCCAACTTCCCCCCACCCCTAACTTCCCCCCTCCCCCCCATCAGCGCTGCGCGCCTCAGATTTGCACTTTGCACGACTCGTCAGTCTCACGAATTTGGACCCCCAATTTTCAAATCCTAGATGAGTCCCTGCCTTACGGTAATGAGAAATCCTTTGAACTTGGAGTCTGTATACTTCAATTTAAAACGTCAAGGGTGACGAGGAGGAGTGGTTCAGTGGTTAAACAACCACATGTCAATTTTCATGCTTGTCAGGGCTTTATATCACTTAATTCATGGAGAATGCTTGATATCACTGTTAATTCATGGAGAGTGCTTTATATCACTACTAATTCATGGAGAATGTTGGACACAATTGCGGAGTGTACAGCCGAACATGCGGTTGCAGGCAACTGTGACGACTAAAAAATTGCTTAATGTTCACTCGGCGCCCGTACAAGTGAAGTCAACTTTCTACTTGTATGTTACTTTTTGCACTCATATTTTCGAGCATTTACTCACTTCACTTATGTCGGGCTCTGGCGTCATTTAAACTGAAAGTGTACACATTTCCATAGCAGCGCCTCTTAAGTCTGGGTGAGAAATTTGGTCCCTGGGACTGGAGTTTGGTCAGCATTTTCATCGAATGTTTGTTGTGCAGGTGTCGGAATTTATACAGTGAGTTAGTTGTTAGCTCCTCCGGAATAGAAGTTTAGAGGATGGTAGCCGGAATTTAGAGCCGCTGTCACAGAATTGTTTTCATCCCTTGGTCAATGTCATTTCAGAATGCTTTGACTATTAAAGATGAATTGTGATTTCATCCAGTAAATGCACAAGTCATTGTTGCATTGTTTTCTCTTACAGCTGAAAGACAGTTGGGACATGTTGGAAACTGTTCAAGGTGCACTCAACGCGTGTGCTAAGACCAAGGTGACCTGTTATCTCAACGGACTTTGTCAGCGACTCCGTTCACGGCTCTGCCGTACACCCTTCCTCCACAGCCTGGTCTCGCCACCTAGTGGCTGCACTGTAGACTCGGCCTGGTACGCCTTCAACTATCACTCGTCCGTGGTGTCATCGTTGAAGACTGGCTGCAAAGGTGAGTTGAGTGAATACCTTGAAGCCAGATGCAGCATTACTGTCTTATGGATTCGTGCTTTGGGTTGAAACCTTTCATTTTCGGTTTTTATCACAAGTTAGCGTTCTGGATTACACGTGACAACACTACTGGCTGAATGGAGATAATCACTAATTTATTTCTCAGGGTGGTTCACTGTCACTAACTTGATGCAGTGGAGTTGTAACTTTTGCTATTACAGCTTGACCTAATTAGTGCTGTGCAAGAACTTAAAAGAGTTGAGAACAAAAAAATCGTTTCTTAGTCGGATTTCCATCACCCAAAGCCTATTGACCACTGTTTACAATGTAACCCAGTAGATTTCTATGTTGGTTGACTCTCAGCTAATCAAATTTCCACAAGATTCAAAATCAAAATGATGAATATGTGTCTTGCATAGTGTAAGTTAATGTCTTTCCACCACCTGTTTGCTGAGTATGCCAGACGAGATCTTTACAATATTTTGTCTGCTATGTTATACCAAATGTTACTGTTTGTGTTTCGGCTAGCATTTTATTGCCATGAAGTTAGTAATGTTATGACAATTGCTTTGGTTCCACAAATGGAACCTAGATGAGCCTTCCTGATTTATGCAAGATTTCGACTTGTAGAAATTGCTTTTTAAGGCAATATAACATTGTCATACTGGAAAATCTACTTTTAGATTGATACATGATTGTAAACAATGCATTTTAATTTCCTGTAATTCCTACATTGGGTTGTACTTCAACACTGGAATAGTCAGCTGACTGTATGTTTTATGTCCTCACCAAGGTGACTCCGTGGTAGAAAAGTGGAGTGCCGTCAACCAGCTTCTGACCAGCCTGCTGTACAATGGTGCTTTCTTTATCAGCGCCGGCGATGAGCGGAGTGCCAGATGTTACTTGAGGGAGGGCCTACGTGTGTCCCAATCATTCAATATACCTCGCAGGTAGGCTGGGCTGTTGGCAATGAGACCATGATGCAGAGTGATTGTAATGTGAAATCACTTTCATGCATAGGAATCTGAAGCAAGCTGGTGTTCAGTGGTGCAACTTGTTGCCCGCATGTTGGAAAGCCTTTTTGGTTGTCAATGACTTCCAAGTAAAGATAACTTAGATTTTATGTGAAAGCCACGTTTCTCATATTCATTCTGATGTGTAGTCACTGTCCTTTTAAAATGTCTAACAATTTAACACATAGTTAATCTAATGTAATCCACCTTGTTTCAATGCCACAATATCCGTTCAATTAACGGTGTGCGCCTCGTTTTTGATGCGCCTCAGTCTTTCTGGACACATCTAATAAAAATGAAAGTCCTCAAAGCGGATCTTGAGAAGCCAACTTTTGATTTAAACCACTTACCTTAAGTTTTTAAATTTGCTCTCAACTTGATCGTTCGTCAGATGAGAACTGATGTCTGGGTTTGCAAAGAACCGACAGGTTGTTATTCCTTGAGACCAAGTTTGGCGCACGAAATGACACGCAGTTACAAATTACTTTTCAGAACCTAATCTCCAGCAACATTGAATTCATGTTAGGTCATTTTTAAGCCCTGAAATCTCCAACTTGACCATGGAACAGTTACAGTCCAATTTCATAATGGTAAGCCGTCTAAATCGAAAGTTTGTTTTTGTGGCTATGAAAAGTTTTATAACCACGTTAATTTTATGCAATGGACATTTGGCTGATTTGTGTTTTAATTTTTCTTCAGGATTGCAGAGTTCCTTCTAGAACTCGCCCGTCTAGACAATGTGGCCGGGAAACATGATGAGGCAGAAGCAAAGCTTAGCAGTGTGCACTTCTTGTTGAACTCGGAACGTAAAATGGTTAAAGAAATGAAACCAAAACCTATTGCCAGCTCTGTGGGAGCCAACAGAGGTGACAGCTTGCATAAATCTGTTGTGAAGAAAGAGTCAGATGACTGTTTCGGATTTGATGACAGCTATAACAGTGAGGACGACGATTTCATCTCGAGTCGTCCTGTCTGTGCCGAGGAAGAGGCTGGCATCGGAGATAACGACGATGTCCGTTGTGATAACAGGAGTTCTCCGATGCTGAAGACCAAGAGGCTGGAAAAGCCCGGGTACATGGCGCACACTGCACGGTGTCAATGTGAGCAGTGCAGTGATCTGGTGTTACACACTTTGAACTTGAAGTGTATGATACTACAAGCAGAGGTTGACCAATGTCTGGGACTGACTAGTCAGAGCGGTCATGGGTTAGAGATGGCTTTACAGCTGTTCAAACTGATGTCAGAGAAAGCTACCAGCACCCTGGAAGCATCCAGCGGGAACCTCTTGAAGGGTGTTAACGTTTCTTACATGTTCGACTCAAACTTGGTGGACATTTATATGTCATTGGCTCGGCTCAGCATGTTAAAGAACGTGCCGCAAATGGTCAGGGATTACATCAGCAAGGCTGAGTCTGTGGTGGCAACATTAGGTCCATCGGGGTGGTTCGGTGAACATGAAGTCGATTTGAGTTACTTGTACTCAGATGTAATAGCCGATTTGTTACGACCCGGGGTGGAAAACGAGACAGACACTGTGTCGAAGAAATTGGATTTGTCTCCAGAAGTCAAAGCAAAACCCATTGTTAGTTCATCATCAGCTGTCGTTGTTGCACCAAAGAAACCCAAAGGAAAAAAGAATGCTTTTGTTGTGTTTGACGACTCACTGGCCACATCGGAAGCATTCAAGACCCCAGCCCGTCCAAAAGCTACCTCAAAAAGGACATCATCTGTATCATCTATCAAATCTCAGACACCAGCTCTCGGTATGGAAACGCCTGTAATGCCTCCTGGTGACAATCAGCTCAGTATTCAAAACGCAAAACGGAAATCATCAGCCACTTCACGTAAAGTGCCACGGTCGTCGAGGAAGAAGACCGCGGAGACGATGCCGAGCCAGCCTCTGTCAGCGGCGCCCATTTTAAAACTGATGTCAAGATCGACATTCAGTCCCCTGAAAGTTGTGGATACGAATAGTCCGGAGCCGAGACTGCAGCTGCCGCGTACGCCAGTCTACAAGAAACATTTGAACAGGAAGTCAACTGCTGCAGCTCGTGAAAATGTCTATGATTACATTCCAAACTCAGACGACGAAGGTGTTGTATCCAAGTCAAAGGCCAGGGCGCCACGCAAACCTTGCAAGACGACGACCCGTGCAAGAATAGCTAAGGCTGAAACTGCCGACCCAGAGGTTGAGATTTTTCGTGACGATCATGACCACGAAGTCAGGAATGATGCCACAGAGAGCCAAACTGGTGGTTTTGTTGATGGGAAGAGCGCACACAACAGAAAGTCTATCATGCCTGCGGCTGTGGCCAGTCGAAACACACGGCGGAATCGCGAGAAGCTGCGTGCCATTGACATTGAGACTGATGGCAATGACGACGTTGACGAAATGGGCGAAATGATGCTAGAGCGAGACTTGAGTGTCATGGATCAAGAAGATGATGCGATTGATGAGTGTAGTAGAGTTCATGGATTGGAGACGGGTATTAACGAAGAGCTGATGCCGTTAACCATTACACAGCCATCAGCACCAGACAGAGACTTTCTCCGCAATGTAATTGTGGACTTTAACGATTCCATTGAGGTTATGAGAGCTGGAAGTGACGATGAAAATTGTCGTCCAGCCAGGAAAGGCCGTGGTAGGGCTGCAAGCGTACGCTCGAAGAAAGTGGCTGATACGGCGGACAGTGAGGTGCTGCGATCCAGCAGCAAATTGGCAGACGTAAAGTCAATTAGTGTTTTGAGTGATGTTGTGAATGTAAAGAAGAGTAGTGTTTCAGAGCAACCAGCGAGTAGTGCAAGTAAGTTAAAACACTCTGCTAGTCACAAATTTCTGTTGAAGGCTGCAGCTCAGTCTCCAATTCTCATTTGCTGATTATCTGTGAGCAAATGCCATCCAACTGCTGCTTAAACTCTTCCAGTCTGTTGTAAAACAGCACAAGAGTTATATTTTGCTACCATGAACAAATGCCTGTAATTTCATGAGTTCAATGATGAAATGCCTGTGGTCTAAAGGTTCCGAGTGTGATATCGCAAAGTATTCATATTTGAGAAGTGATAACAGAAAAATTCTAAACATGTGCCTGCTTGGGATTTTAGAATTTGAAAGGAACTCAAACCAATTTTTCCTACTTTCGCCATCCTAATGCCGGTATCATCCAAATATATCACTGTAATTGAGGGTGCGATCATTTTCATCCATCTTTTACTAACAAAATGCAACCACTATCTTTGCAAGTGTCCAGTTTCGTTGAATCATTTCTAAGATAGCAGTATAAGGACACATTTTGGTGTTTTTTATAACACCAAGGAATTGATTAACCATTTCACGTTCTGTGGCATAGCCATTAAGCGACAATGCTTTAAGAAACTGGATACTAATAATAATGTTAGAACCCTGTACAAATTAAAAAAAGGTATATCTTGGCAATTATTTTTGCCATTTTTGCTAGAAATTGGTACTATTTCACACTCTACCCAAACTATTATCACAGAGATGCTGAGACTTAAAGTACACTTTTTCATGAAGAACTTCTTAACCTTGTCACCAAGTTTGTGCATTTATCCAAGTATCTACGGAACTAGAATTTAGCTCACTAACAGTAGAAGGTGCGCAGAATTTAGTTTTGGACATTGAACAATCTGCCATTGATTGAGTTGGTGACCATGTTTTTTGCAAAACCATACAGTGAAGAAACATTCATAGCAAAACAACAACACTAACATGGCCAAATGTATTTTTATTTGAAAATATTCAAGATGTCCACGTTTTTGATAGTTATCATTTCTGTTCCATTCAACTTTTATTCGTTCTTCCCACGACACTGTCATTTCCAACATTATCACATGCCTAGTAGTTGTTGACCACAATGTCTGACGTTTGGCTCATTGTAACAATCTTACTTGGGAAACACATCCTCCTGTACATGAAACTTACAGTATAAACATATCTTGGTTGATTCACAGTCCATGAAGACGTATTGCTACCTGGAAATTTTTTCTTTAGAGTGGATGGGTTGTAACAACTAAGGCCTGTTACCCTGGAGATTTTGTTTTTGGAGTAATTATCTTTTGGAGTAAAAATGCAACACAAGCATATTGTTTTCTATATTCCAAAGAGTCTTTACTATGAAGTGTCTACTCTGAAGGGTCGTTAGTACAAAAGTGACTTAGAGTAATGACGGATAATGGCTGACGCTATGAGCGATCCTTTTTAAGGTTTGTGCTCTTTGTTTCCATGCATCAATGACGTTAAAACTTGTGCTAGTCACCTAATTGTTCTGGAAGTTGTTGCCAAAATGAACTCTTTTCACCAACATATTAATTTTGCAAATTCTACAAATGAAACAATTTTTAACGTGAATAATTACGTGTCCGTGAGTACATGGTGAAGTGGTTATTGCAAGCTATAACTATGGATGCAAATGCAATGCTACTCTTTGAAGACACCCGTGATCGTGCCACGTCAAACGTTGTTGTTGGACTTTCATACAATTTGTCGGACTTTCGCATATTTAGATGCATACCTCGATTGTTTTACATAAAACACGTCTCATAGCTGGAGTTTGAAATTATATTTCGACGGCATCATTTATAACTGGTAATTTCATGTGAACATTTACTTCCAATTGGTGTTATTGTTTCGCACATTCTGTAAGAACATTCAGTGTTACCATGATGTTTGAATAGTCAAAAGGGAGTTGATAAACTGGGACCAAGACTAGACTGGTCACTGGAGAATGAATTGCAACAATCTGATATCTTTTTGGCCAAAGTGCATCGAATTCTGCAAACTCATAAAATCATAACTGCTACTAACTGAGGACATACACCTAAAGAGAATCCTAGTAGACCTTTACTGGTCTGCTCCTGGTCAACTGGTCAATGACTGGCCGTCTGCTTGTTTCCAACTATGTAGAGTAGATAAACGCAATGCACTCTTCTTATCCTTTATTTCATAACGTCTTGTAAGTTAGTGAGTGTATGAGCGATTGACTAAAAATAAAACAAAAAAGGTATTATACAACAAACTAATCTTATCAAGAACTGTAGCAAAATATTCTAATAAACTTGACACAATGATGCAAAATAACTAAAATAACCTACCAATTATTTGCCTTCTACATTCAAATAAAACTTTCCGCACGACTTCGTAATCGTGAGACAACATGCAGATATGAATTAAAACTTTAACAAACCGGTTAGACAAAATTTCATGATTCATGCTGTATTTGTCAATTCTTTTTGCACAAATCACGAAGTTTAACCTCTAATTTTACTTATTAACTAGATTTCTTCTTGCCACATAGGTAAAAGATGAAAACATTGGTGTCCCTCAAGCCATGCATTTGTTACTCATTTCAGATGATGTCCTTGTCAAAGCACGTTTGACTGACAGCTTCAACAGGATGAGGCACCACCCACCGAGCGTGTTGTACAGGAATGTCTGCCATTCATTGGCTCTCCTGTCTGTCAGTCACTCCCACACAGAGGCGGCATACTACCTCACAGAAGGCTCATCTGTCACCTTCAGGCACATGGCTTCAGCGAGCATCGGAAGTAACATGAGGTGAAAATAAGTGTTTAATAAAATGGAATTGGTTGTTCACTCATTCGTTTTGTGACCAAAAATCTGATGTATGCCATTCATCGTAAGGAGTGCAAAATTTTAATATCGGGACTATTCCATTGAAGTGTAATTTGGTCTTGGTCTTGCGTTTACCACTTTACTATTGCTGAATAAAGGTTTAATCAATTAAGTATGAGCGCATCACGGTCTAGAAATAATTTTTTCAAATTCTCTTTATTTGGTTGTTTACTAGCAGTTAATGTCTCAGATACTGCACTTTTGCACATGTTAGATTTACCTGTTATTCACCAGTGGTGATTAGCTCCAGCACTGTAGCAACTTTCTTATTTGTTGAATGTGTTGAGTTGATCACATCCTTAACGACTTAACACAATTCCCTTTTGACAAATATGAACTGTGTATTGTATGGCATAGAGGAATGAAAACGACGAACACCAGTCAGCTTTAACATGTCCGTTCCTGTTAAACTTTCTGATATGTTCATCACTGGCACATCCCATGAAGGAACCCTGGCAACCACGCAAGTTTCAACAGTCATCAAAAGTCTGAACAACAAAGATGCGGTTGACTGGTCATGTGATTTCGTTTACGCTTTCTCATTTAGAAAACTGAGGAAAGAAGTCCCTTGTGAACTCACAGACCAGCGACTGAAAATGTTGGAAGAGTGTCGGGAGCATCTGGCCTTTAATAAGACGGTGGACAAGTTCACCTCCACTTACGACTGTCTTCTACCAGGTAATAGATTATAAAAGGCCTAGCTTGCTGGCACACTTTTCACAACAGCTTGGTTCATGTTGCTTTCCTCGTCTAATGTCAAATGAAGCTACGGAATCCAATTTCAAGTAATAATGGTTTCATCAATTGATGTGGCAAACTTGTGCAAGTTGGAACAAGAACTGGAGGTAGAATATTTCCAGAATGGGTAACCATGTCCAGTATGGGATGGTCATGCATCAGTGATGGGAGTGAGGCCCTCACCTGTCCACAATGGAGGTCATCCAGTCTTAGACTAGCTATTACCTACTGGCCTGCTGGGGAGAAAGGTAATTTGGTTGTACGGTAGTATATAATATGGTTTCCACTCAACGACATTTAGCGTTGAAGTTGTTTTGAACAATTCTGTATCTGATTTTCTTTGTAATTTCTATTCTAAAGCAATCTCTCGTCTGTTCTTTCCAGACTGGACCGTTTGTCAGCTGTCCGTCCTCTCCACTGCTGGGTGTCAGTGTAAGCGATTGGTGATATCAAGATTGCGCAAGGGACAGACCCCTCTTGTTGTACAAGTCAATGACATTGCGATTGAACCGGTAATTAGTGTCTTCGGTTAGGAGTTTTCACGAAAGTGGTTTTAGTGTAATGCTTGAAGCACTTAGAGCATCTGACACCATTGTTTTGTGGTGGTATAAGATCAGAAATTTGCCAATTCCGTGACCACAAAAATGCTGGTCGTAACTTTTTAACCAGTACCAAATGTATCAATGTACAGTTTTTGCACAGGAAATTTTTATGTGGACATGCTTAAGATAAAGTAACGAATGCTATGATGATGCTGGTATCATGGTGACACTGATGGTGTCTGACAGTATTTAAAGCTGCGGCTTCCTCCAACTTTCTGTTCCAGTTACATGTTACATTTTCCTCCGTCACTTTTCCTTAATGGACTTAGCTGCTGCTACTGAGTAAAAGGCATAAATGACCAAGATGCCCGACCTGATATTCATCAGCTCGGTCATTTTATGGCGCCTGTTATGCTCAGCTACCATCATCTTTCACTGGCTGTTGTAGGACATTGTGGCACAGTTCCAGAAGTTGATGGTCGGTGCACGCGATGTGATGTTGGTGTCTGACAAGGCCACCTGGTGGTCAGAAAGGCATCGCTATGACAAAGAACTGAAGGTAGTGTCGTAACTGTTCAATATGTTGATGCAGTTGTGTTCAAGAATTATTGGTTACCTGAAGCGCTACATTTTGACAGTTTTCCAAAATAGCGTACTATTAATTTGCTTTCTTATCAGCGAGCCCTTGATGTATAGCTTAGATAGCAAGATTAGTTTGGGACTGAAAGATGTGATGTCGCACATTTTGTAGAATCAAATAAAAAAGCTAAAATGAAGCAGTGCTCGGTATTTGGATCGGCATTTGGTAGACTACGATTGTTGAAAACGTCAAGGCTGCTTCTTCGAGGAATGATTGTGACGAATGGATGTAGGTGGTGTGTAAAAGTAGCATGTAAATTTCAACTCAAGAGAGACGGGGTGGAGTCGAATATAATAAAATATCTTCAAGTCGGATTCAACTGGACAGAGATTTTTTTCTGAGTAAATTATATCTGAAGGGTCGAGTGCACAAACTAGAACAACTGTTGTCCTGAACCTTGTTCCAATTAAGCGAAGATACAAGGTATGCGCACCTATCTGATTAGGAGTTTTATTGTACATAAAAGAATTTACTTTCATGCTGAATCCCATGAAATTTGTGCTGGATAATGAAACCCATCTTGTAACCGAGGTCATGTGATGTGCGAATTATTATTACAAAAATAAATAATTGAAATGGTATAGTACAATCATTGCCTTATTTAGAGTCTGGTTGGGAGCCTAGAGGACCGATGGCTGGGCTGCTGGAAAGGGGCTCTTCTGGGTTACCATAGTAACAGCGACGACCGAGCTCAAGTCAGGAAGTCGGCGTCAACTTTGGCGAAGCAGTTTGGTGCCAAAGGCGAAGACAAAATGGAGCTTTTGCAGGTAACAGGATGGTCTTTTGTGTAATTTGGTGCCATCTGTTGTTCAAACACTAGAGGTTTAAGTTATATCATTTCCTGCCATGGTTCGAACAGTCTTGAAAAGCCCTCTAGTTTAAAGCCTAATCTTGAACAGTCCTTGGGTTAAATTCTAACCTTGGATGCCCTTGTTTTTCAGCTTTTAGCCTTGGAAATGTTTAATACTTTAATTATAAGACAGTGTATGTATGTTATTTTAAATTTTTATTGCTACTAAAACATGTTTTTAAAAATCATATTCATCATGTATATTTATTTAGAAGTATTAAAAATGTATAACTTTACATCAAGTTTGCCAATTTGAATCCCTCTTTTTAATTTTTCCCCAATTTTGAATAGGTTGGAGTTAATGCACACAATGTTGTTACAATAATAAAATTACTTTGAATTTGTATTAAATACACCTTGAACTACTCTCAAAGGTCCTTGAAAAGTCCAAAGTTTTGTACGAACCGTGGCCACTGTACTTAGAAGTCTTGGTTTCTGTCTTTCATATTTAAATATGATACGATCAGGGAAGATGTATGTCGTTCTCAATATTAGACACTGGAAGTCCCATTTGTGCTTTTACAACACTAAAGAGTTGTTTATCAATGATTGCTACATTCTTTAATCCATAGATCCTAGTGGACACAGCTCACCATCTTACGTCTTCGCAATTAAACGACGGCATACGTCAGGTGTTTGACAGGGACGTCGACAGCTGTGAAGAGATTAGCGCCTCCATTCAGATGTACAACAAAAAAACCAACACAGTCACGTCGTCAAGGCAACCCGTCATCTTGGTTCTTGATAAGGTTGGTTCCAGCATTGCATACGCAAAGTGCACTTCACCAATATTTTGCCCAGTGGGAGATGCCTGAATTTCAGTGGCATTAATCAGGTTATGTATAGTTCATACGGTACAGTAACTGTTGTTCTTTTATTGGATGTAATTGTTATGGTGCGAGTTTGACCGGAGTAGTACTGTTTACTGTTGTAGTACTGTTTACTGTTGTAGTACTGTTTACTGTTGTAGTACTGTTTACTGTTGTAGTACTGTTTACTGTTGTACTGTTTACTGTTGTAGTACTGTTTACTGTTGTAGTACTGTTGTACTGTTTACTTGTAGTACTGTTTACTGTTGCCGCTGTTAGTATGTCATTTATCACTCCCATGTTTTAATTTTCCATGGGTTTTCTACCATGCAATATTTTAATTAGTTTTCATCAGTTTTCCCCCCAGTAAAATTTTACTTTTTGTCAACAATAGATGCAAAGCATAATTAATTGCATTGATTGATGTATCTTGTTATTGTTCTTTTATATTATAAGTAGAAACTGTCTTTTTATTTCTTAAATTTTCTTTTTTCAAAAACGAGACTTGGCTGTCTTTATCCCTTTCTAGGATGTGCAAGCCCTTCCATGGGAGAGCCTTCCTGTCCTACGCCGCCACCCGGTCTGTCGCGTTCCCTCGTTGTACTTCATCCGTTCTCACCTGAGGGCACTGCAACACAACCCAGTCTACACCAGCGGCGTCGATACAGCCAGCACATTCTACATTCTCGACCCAGAGTCCAACTTGCCAAGCTCGCGGGAACTGTTCTCAGACTGGTTCCAGAAGTGAGCGACTCCCAATGCGTTATTTCTCATTGCCTGCTTGCATGAAACATTCTCCGCTTGCATGAAACAGTCTGAAATAGGGACTCAAATAATTTTTCTATCATTTTATCTTTATTATGAGCTCTTTGACTATTAGGACATTTATTTTATAATAATGTAACTAAAATTTGATCCCTTAGTTCAACGATAATAATTAGGGACTTAGTCCTTAAATTAGAGGGGTTGCGTGAAAAGATCCCTACTTATTTTCAATAAAACTGAGAATTGAAATTCAACTTTCACTCTAGATTTGTATCGAATCCACAAATTGACCTAGTAATGAAGGTAAAACAACAGAAGAACGGACAATCAGTGTTTTTCACATCTCCACAAAAATGCAGTAGATCTAGCGAACTTGGTTGAGTACCTAGTTAGGACTGTTTCGTACAACACACACATCTATTTGAAGTTCTCTATGAGCAATAGCTTACCTAACGTCAGCAATTTGTTTTCAGGTGGACAGTCATGACATTTCCTTTTAAAACAATATTGTTGAGTAATGGCTGTTTCTTAAACTTGAGTCTGTATAGTGATTTCTTACCGCTGGATATTAAACCCGCATTTGGTCATTTCAACCAATCGTTGTGTTCTCCGTTAACGTACCATTGTCATGTACGGGATAAAAGCAGGATTTAACGAAAAGCACATACTCATTGTCGTCACATGTACACGTATGTTATGACACTTGGTGGGTGATCTTTCCCTGTAGTTGTCATGCAACTCGCTTAAAGCGTAGGTCACACTTGGTGGTTAAGCAGAATTTGTGAGGATTTTTTCAAAATGTCCTCAACTTTTGAGGACTAGCAAGGAGCCACATAGATAGGTGGATGGAAAGTTTTTAATATCTGTTAATGGGCCAAAAATTGAGTTGAGTATCCTCTTAAGTGTTTGATTTATTCAACAGATTTCACCACCTAAAGCCAAAGTAATCTGCAATTATAACATAGTCTGCAGTCAAAAAACTTTAATAAGCACTAATTTACAAAATATCTCATCGTAAGGTGCTATGTCAGTAGTGCAATGCTGTCAAAGCTTCATACCCTGGAAAACCTCGTCAAGACATGCCAATTGCTAGAATATTTCATTTCTGATTCTGATGTTAATTCCTCGTCTAAGCTCAATGCAAAGTAAGTGTTATGAGCCGAGCTGACTGCCTGGAGTGGTGGTTAGCTGAGCACATTAAGTCAAAGCGTGAAAAAAATGACTGCAGTTGAATGAAGTAGCCTGTAGTTCATTCAATTTTTCGCACCTTCACATACTTGAACGGCTAAACTTCACTCGAGGCTACCAGTTGAGTTCGTAGCTCTTCATCTGTGGTGAGTTTAAAAAGATCTCCGCTTGTGAAGCTGCAGTCCTTGACTTGTGTGACTGCGGTATGAAAGTAGTGTTCCTAATATGTACATTTTACCTTTCTTTCAGTGCTGACGGCTGGACTGGGGTGATTGGGCGTCAACCAACAAAGGAAGAGTTTAGAGAAGGGCTCACTGCCAAAGACTTGTTCCTGTGAGTAGAAAAATCCATGCTCGCGTGATTGGATTTCTCGTAATCCTGGTAGTATAACATGCGAGATTTTTCTATTTATAAATTTTGTGACATTTCTGTCACCTAATGATTTTAGTATAGTTTCATGGATAACATTGTGTGTCGTTTCATGGTATATTAGTGGTGGTCAGTTTTTGCTGCTTCCCAGGGTAGTTGTGCAAGCACTGCAGATTTCGTTGTTTTGCATTTTGAAATTGAGCTCGTGCTGTGGAAGATCTTGCCAATTTTGGACAAAACTTATTTCCAAAATTCATCTTTATCGATTTCATTCTTCATTGTTGTGAATTTCCACATTTTTTTAAACATTGACGCTAGCTATGGTATAGAACATAAGAATGACACAATACTTGGAGCTACATATTATGGAAATACTTGGAGCGACCTGTTGTTATGGAAATGTGAAACACCTAGGTATGCCATAGTATGTCACAAATTGATCAGGTTTTACTGAACTTTGTTGAGATTGTGAAACTTATATCACACGTTTGACTGTCACTCCCAACAACTCTCTACCTTGTCACATGTGATATGAATCCAAAAAATATCAGATCAGCAACTCTCATAACGATCATACGTAACTCCAAATATTGACTATGTAATCTTTCTAGCTCGAGAAAAGGCACAAATTTCACTAAAAAAAAAATACAGCATGGAGAATTATTGTAAAAATAGCTATTAAAATTGTTGTTTCCTGTCAATTAAAAAACTTAATTGAACTTATCACTTCATACCCTCTTGTATGGTAAAAAGCGACTTGTATGGATGGTGTGTCACCGAGTAGAACGTTTGACATGACCAAATTGTTCATGACTTTGTGTGATTATTTGTTATTTTATCTGAAGAGTGCCCTTTTGCAAGCAAGGTAACATTTGTTTTCCCATAACTTTCCTTTAATTAACAAACTGAATTCAACCCTTGATCATTAAATTTCCTATAGCGCAAGTTAATTTTGTAATGTTAATAAAAGTTCTTAAACTTAACTCAGAATTATTTTTGTAAAACTGGCCTTTGACCTGTCCATCATTGCCCAGGTACTGTGGTCATGGCAGCGGCACCAAGTTCTACGAAGCTGACAAGATCCCGACACTGCACTGTCGTGGAGCGGCTCTTTTGATTGGCTGTAGCAGTGGACGTCTGCAGGTGCGCGGCCAATTAGAAGCAGATGGTGTGGTGCAAAAGTACCTCATTGGTGGATGGTATGTACTGCTGTATTAGAACAGTTTGGATTTCCCTCCCCTTACCCTTGGTCTCTCTGATGGATGCCTCCCGGTAAAAATTTACCAAGATTACCAAGTATGTTTTAGTTGCCAAAAATCCTAGTAGTCTGTATTTTATTCTGACATACTCTGTTGTCTTGTGACTCTCTACAGCTGTAGTGTCTATAACTTAATTACCAGTAAATAGAAATTAACGGCTGTTTAAAAGTGTTAAATGTTTTTACAGTCTATATTATCATACCAGATTTCTGTTTTTGCAGTCCTTGTGTTCTGGGAAATCTGTGGGACGTGACGGATAAGGATATCGACCGTTTCACAGACACGCTTCTCAAGACCTGGCTCCCACAGCGGGGAAACGTACTGCTTCCCGCGGCCGTGGCCTCTTCACGGGATAGTTGTAAGGTGTCATACCTGGTTGGAGCAGCGCCTGTCATCTACGGTCTGCCCGTGGTTGTGCGGAAATGAAATATTGTGGGGGAGTATTGTGATTGACTTGGTAGTTCAACTACTTGGAAGCGGTGCGAAGTGAAATGGTGTCGGGACGAGACTGAAAGTTTGTTATTTGTGAAGAGGCACTACTAGGTTGTCGGAAGCTACTTGCCCTACTACATGCAGAAATGAAGTAGTTTGGAGCATGGCAACATTCACTCAGAATTGATGTAGTGCAAGTGATGTGTTATTATGAATAAGTGAAGTTGCTTGGATGGGAGAGAATCCAAGGTTTGGTTTATAAGGTTACTCATTTCTGTCTAGAGTTTGTTGCACTAACACTCGACTGGTTATAGGTGAAACTAAAAGGAATTTACTTGTACAGTGAATATGATGAGATTATGAGTGCAAAGGATACAAGGTGATTTGTACGGGTATGAACTGCTGTTTAGGGTCGTTGTTCTTTGAAAGTATTTTAGTGTTCTAGACATGTGCTTTACTGGAACAAAAATTAAACGTTCACAGTAATTAGACTGCAACAAAATTAGTCCTCCTCTGTCTGTGGCTTTAAATTGTTTGACATTCACGATGCAGTTTAGATATCAAGACAGTTGTGTCTCCAGTTAATGGATTTTAGCTTTGAGGAAAGTTCAGTGTTTGTACTGGCGTGTAAACTGCTGCCAACTTTTGGGTAAATTGCAACTATAGAGTAAAGTGGGTGTTTCGAAGACACAGACCAAATCTGTGTGTGTAAAAGGTTTGTCTTGGAAACACGCTGCCTTTTGGGCCAGAGAAGCTGCTTATATGATGCGATTAAAATTATCATGTTGAATTACTGGACTGACTTTCCAAGCCACCTGTCAAAATGTCTATGATTGGAGTCTCAAAATTAAGTGCCAGTATCACCAAAAATGGCATTTAGTTTGAGAAATGGGATGTAGTTTATTCCAACGCATTTTTGGCTTAGCTACAAATAATTTAACTGAGGGTAGCACAACCTCTATTCACTACAAGTATTGGTCATCATTCCAACTTGATGGAATTTCTACGTTTATGGGCTCCCATTTCCAAAGGTACACCTAGTATGCTTATACTTAGGGTGCTAGACAGGTGAAAGCTATGCCATTTCCCAAATATAAGCCCTGGAAATTCCCAGTAGCATGTTGTACAACGTATCATTTTTTAAGTAATATAAACTGGAGATTGTTGTAAAGTGCCTGTCTGCTGAAGTACTTCGTGTAAGTTTTTAGGTAAACACTCAAGAATTTTAACCAACGCACACTAGTGGATTTCAGCACTGTTAAACTGCAATTTTAAAACTAGTCTATTGCGTACTATGTACAGTTCTGGAAGTGCTTCAACAAATATCCATGTTTTAAAATCTTGAGTAATTGCCACTAGTTAGTTGGTGTGGCAAAAGCAAATAATTATATTAGTTTTCTCATCAGTCCAGTCAAAAGTCTATTGATCCCAGGAACCTATTTTGGTTAAAGAAGAAAGCACATTGTGTCCTTCATTGAAAACAGAAAATGTCGAACTTCATGAGATATCATTAATTAAGAGTTAGAAAAATCCTTAAGAGCATTAAAGTGGAAATATTTTTTAGGGAATTTGACTTAATGGACGATAAAGATATTTTGAAAAATTTGATTTTAACAAATGATTCAGTGACGAGTTGTGAGCAAGTGAGAGATGGTAGCTGTTCTATATCTTTTGTTTTCTTAATAAAATTGTTGAAATATTCATGAAATTCATCAAATTATTAGCAATGCATTGCCAATATCATGTAGGTGCATGCCCAGTTGAGCTTTGCACAAAAACAAACACAGTATTGTGCTAATTAGATCTCTTTATATCCTGTATGATTACAATACGTAAAAAAATATAAATTTTGTAACAAACAGAACAAAGTGTAACAAAAACTTTAATAGAACAAAACAAAAACAAAATATTAAGGTAACTTGCCACTATTGTTACCTACAAGTTCACAAACGATCTGAAAGTAAAACAGAAAATAGTTCACATTTAGCTTCTGCTAATTAATTATCCATTGGTTTACTATGCTTGGAGGTAGCATCCTTGACATTCGTCATTCCTGACTTTTGGAGAAGGTTGGGAAGGTCTTCAACAAGCGTCGAGATGTCCGTGGCATCACTGTGAGCAGTGTACATGTCTCTTAGTGTTACGACTGTGTCAGAAGTGTAGTCCATTCCTTCAACAATAGGCAGATCCCCACAGTGCGTTCTTACGTCGGTCAGAGTCTTGACACGTCTCCGCATTACCTCAAACTGCCTGAATGATCTATAAAAAGTCAATTAGTAAAGTTATGAACTTTTAAGCAGGGCTTGGAATTTTCCGCGGAAACGCGGATTTCCGCTTTTTTCAAATGTGCTTTCCGCTTTTTTAATAATATTTCCGCGTAAAAAAATCGGATTTGATATAAAATTTCGTCGGCAAATTCCTTTCTTACCGCGGCGTTGCAGACGACGTTCAACTCGAAAAGTGGAAGTTGCTCTTTGTTTCGGAGGAACGTAAATTGTCAACATTGCCGGGGCATCTGGTACATCGTGGTGGGATTTTCAATGGCGACTCGTGTTATTGTTAAGCGCGGCGACAAGTACTACCGCTCTGCAGCCAAAAATGTGTTGGGAGTGGATGGACGAGCTAAAAGGATGCAGACGCATGCTACTGATGGTGGTAACGTTTTCTTTTTTTTTTTTTTAGTCCTCCCGATTTTTGTCGGGGAAAGGTTCACATTGACCATTTCAAGGCTGGTTATCGGGCATGATTTGGGCCGTAAAAGTTTCCGCGTTTTTTGTCATTGGTCATTCCAAGCCCTGTTTAAGGCCAACTCTAAAATTACGAATTGCCTTCGGCTTTAGTAATAGACAGCCGAAGCCAATTTTATGAGAGTAAAAGGGAGAATTCAATTTTCGATTTTTTAGCCACCTACACAAGGCAAATGCAGTCTTAAGATTTCATATTCTACTTTTACCAGGAACTTTTACTAAGTAGCTTTTTATCATGATAATAAAACCATGAACACCTATCGCTTATTAACGAAACTAGAATCCTATCATGGTAAGGAAGGGCATGTGGCAGAGTAAAAGGCATAACTCAAGAATTATTCATTTTAGTCAACTTAAGGGCAAAATGCAGCTACTGTGTGATGTGAAAGTGTTTTAAAGTTGCATGCAGCACAAATTCGGTCACTAGCTAAAAGGTTAACGTTAGACTAGACTAACTTTAACTTGTCACGCTTGCGCTGAAAGCAATTGATAAATTGTATTCAGTCCTCAGTGTTTTACCATAATGTGGTAATGAGGGATGCCAACTTGTAGTGAACACTAATATTATGCATGGAGTTTCAATATTTTTTAATATAAAGAGATAACGCATTTCCCAATTTTCCATAGAAATTACTGACTTGCATTTAATAATTTTGCATAAAAAAACAAATAACTGAGAGATTGGATGACAGATTGGTTTCACAGCTCGCAAAAAACTGTTTCCAAAGGTCTTTTCTGCTCTGCAACCCAAAAGGTCGATGTGACTCGAAGAAATATGGATGCTATACTTTTGAGAACGAGAAGTCATGCCAAGGGTGCAGAAACACTTCGCTTTAGGTAAGGAACAGTGTGAATGAGGTTACCGTACACTTGTAAAAACAATATGGCTTGTATGAGAAGAGAAAAATTTAAGTAACCCTCGAGTTACTGCAAGATTTGTTAGCGAAAATTGTTTTGTTATTATTTTACCATCTTATGACAGGATACACAGACGTTAAAAAACAGTTTTTGAATAACAGAAGCTTGGAAAAAGTGCTGATGAAAATGATGGTAATTGCAAACAATGTCGCACAGTCATCATCATCACCCTTTTATTTGTTTTTAGAAAATGACATTGTTGAGCATATTTTGTGTGTTGATTTACCACGTTGCAAGCATTACCCACAACCAGTAATGTAGTGTCTAGCATATTGGAAAGTTCTGAGACAACTAAAAACAGTGGCATGCAACACACTTTTCCACAGCTTTCTTCATATAATCCATATCCAATTCTTCAAGTTTCGTCAGTCCCGGGCTAATGTCAACGGTAGCAGGGGGTCGCAGAGCCGTGAATCGGTTATACTGAAACAGAAATAATTTGATATAAGAAATTCTGAGAATATGAGAAAATTTAAAGACACCCTTTCCTTATTGTTCACTAATTTAGAGAGAAATAGTTTCATTAGTTAAGAGACATCACCAGTGTAGGAGTATTTTATTAGTAAAATTACAGTCCTCCCTGATCTCACGGACAATTCATAAAACATGATGAAGTTCATTGTCGTTCAATTGTGGCGGCCATTTTGTTGGTGCATCACCAGACATTAAAAATTACAAGTTATTATTTAACTGTGCTTATACTGAAAAATTTTGATTATGTGTAGAAAGATCATCATTTCACTACGGTTTAAATGCTCCAATTTCAGACAGTCTCTTAAATTTAGGACAAGGAAAGTCCTCCAAAAATTGAATTTTGTATCTTGATTCTGGAATTTGGGCCGTGTCCTTATCAGTTTGACAGCAATAGCAAGGGGAGAAAGTTGGCAAACCAATGTTTACATAGTTCAGCTCTCTCATTGTCTGCATTCATCCAATAAGCTTATGTAATCCAGCAATTATTCTGTGAACAGCGTGCCTGACACTAGCCGATATTAAAAAAAAACTACTTCCAAATGACGTTCAACAATTGCCATGCGAAGCATTTTGAATGAAATACTGTTACCAAAAAAACTTTGCGGTTGACTTTCGAAGAAATTAGACTTAACTTTCATCTGCTGATTCCTTTGTGTGACTGTAAGCTCTGACCTGTTTACTACCATAGCATTGTGTACCAACGCAATAGGCTTGTTTGTCAAGTTTAATCAAATGTGATACTATATCAGATCATGATGTTGGAAATTTCTTGGTTTTAACAGACTAGTCCAGGGGAATGATACATAACACTTATAAAAAACACTGGAAAAATCCTGTGGCATTAAAATAATCCATTAAAGGATGCATTCTGCTAACCACCAAATACCATAATGACATTACAACCTTGTGGAAAATGGATACAGAAAGTAGATTTTTGACAAAAATGGAATTATGAGAGACGTGTAACTTTAATTTTAGAAAGTTAAGATATTTCACTGTCCTAAAATGTGTCACACCTAAAAATTTGAGCACAACAGTGATATGTTACAAGCTGCAATACTTACCAACTTCTTCTGTTCAGTAGACATCTTCCTTTGTAGGCCAACTCCTGATATAGTTGATTCATCAGCTTTTGGCAGTCTACTGATTACAGCAGTTGGAGGCCTCAACCTTTTGCTGGGTGTAGACTACAAAACGTAAATTATTTGTTTGTATTTATAAGGGAAACATACCATCTGCTCAGAAATGAACTTATTTGAGAGATTCCAAAATATTATTTCATTGTTGCATGTTCTGAAAACTGAACCGGGCTATTGTGTAAAAAGCATGTTTTTTCTGTTTTTGTCCTAAACATTTGACATTCAAATTTTCCATGAATTTCTAGAGTTAAAAACTTTGCCTTTTTAGAAAAGCTAATTTTTGGGACTGCCCATGAAGCATCAAATGCAAAACATAAAGAATTAAATACCACCACAATTTCTATTTCCGTTTTCTGTGAAACATTGCTCCAATTCACTGGTTCTGTTGTCAACTTCAATCAAATAAAACTTAGATGAATTCAGAAAACTTACCGGTTTCATAGAAACTGTAAGCATACTGGACTCCTTGACTTCAGTAAGAAGTTTGGCCATTTCTTGCCTTTCCTAAGAAAGAAGCAATCTCTGGTTTTAGTAATTTTTATAAAAATTTATCAACCTTTTTTGAAAACTATAACTCTGTTCATTTCGCGATGATTTCAGTGATTTTCTCCTTGAAAATGGAAAATATTGTATGGATGAAAACACAAAATTTAATTTTATTTAACTCAGTCCTGCACAGATCAGTCAAGATCAAGTGAAAGCTCACCTGGTCCTTTAACTGGTCAGCTACTTGTGTAAGAGACAAGGTCAGTTCAACACCACACTCTTCCTTAACTTGAGCAAATCTAGCAAATTATAAAGCAGACGGTATATCGATAAATGGAGGTACGGATGAAGACCCAAAGTGGAAGTAGGCAATCAGATTGGAAGCAGACAATCAAAGAAGTAACAGGCAATCAAACTGGAAGCAGACGATTAAATTGGAACGCAAATGATCAAAGTGGAAGCAAACGATCGAATTGAAAGAGGACAATCAAAGCAATCTGGCATTGTTGAAATAGAATTGAGTCTCTTGTTCTTAAAAACTCAGATGAGTTATATTGAGCAATAAACAAATTGCAGGTTATTAAAGTCTTATGCAGCACCATGTGTCTTAGGGTGGAATCCTGCTATAATTATATTTTAAAACGGAAAGTAAGCGTTCCTAAAGTGGAAATAAACCCTTGCTTTCTGTCAAAAACTAAGTTTTGATTTCGGCCACTTACAGCTATAAAATTGGTCTTGGGTTGTCATTACTCAGTTTAGAAGTGACCTATGGGGTAGAGACGAAATAGCAGTTCATTATTTCTTGACACCAAGCTCATATCAAATTTAGGTCAAGCTGTCACCTAAATTTTAAGAGTTGATCTGAAGAAGTAATAAGAACTATTAGTTCTTCTCAAACCCAGAAATCACAATGTACTTTGACTACAGAACAACTTGAGACCAATTTCATATCAGGTAGGTAAGTGGTCTAAATTATAACTTGTTTTTTTGACAAAAGGCACAATGTTTAATCCATGGATCGAATAGAGTTGAGTGATTACTTCAGTGGGAGGATTCAGCACCATTAAATTGACTTATTCCAGTTTGATGTAAAATGCAATATCTGCTTGATAGTTTTAGCACTGCATGGATCTTAAAGTAGAACTCCAAAGTGAGAACAGACACAGTGTTGCAAACATTTAAGTTTTGCCAGCACGCCATCTGTTGGCCACATCACATGACCTAATGTGACATATTCATATAGCAAAACAGACACAATATTATACAACACTAGCAAAGCACGCATACGTAAAAGACTGCAAAGAGCAGAACACTAACACTATGGCAGCTGTCTTCTCCAGAGCCATTTTGGATGCTTTGTAATTATCTGTCGCGACTTCCCGCTGAAAAGAAAATTATTACAAAAATCATTTTGATTCCTAAAAATTTAGTGAGCGATTAATTGTGCTTTCCCGTAGTAGTCACTTACAGGGATACCGGTTTTTGAGAACCAGTTTCCCTCATTACGTAAGAGGCAGAAAACTGGTTCTCATAACCCAGGACCCTTGCATTTGACTAGTGCCTGTTTTAGCTGTATTTTATGTAACCTTAAAGCATTTTAACCATGACAAAAACTACAAAAAAGTATTTTGTACTTCTTATAAAATATAACTAAACCATTAAACTTAACCTTTTACTGAAATTATATTCAATAGAAAGTCTCACAGCACAATTACAGCTTTTTACTGGAAGACAGTGAAAAGCCAAAATGAGCACGAATTAGCCCGGATCTCGACCCGGTATGATCTGGTACATTCTAGGACTGCCGTGTTCGTCCAAGCTTGTGATCGGACTGGAGCGTAATCAGCAGATCACAAACATGTCTGAAAATTACTTAAACATGCACTTCAATTATGTTACTGCTTACATTCTGAAAACGCATTTTTGGAATTATTGTTGGAATAGACTTAGTTATTGAATTTGCTTAAAACAAAACAACAAAATCTGTTGTTTTAAAATTTGTGATTTTATTACGAATCGCCAATTCTCGCAGTCAGCTGCTGGTCTTTAGCTGAAACTGCCACTGGCGATTTTATATTGGTTAAATACGCTTAAAATGGACAGCTGCTTATTGAGTGAGGTTTAATTTCAGATTATCTGACGTTTACTGTTAACAAAATCGTCAAGTTAAGTGTATTTTGAGATCACCCCCAAGAAGGATTCGAACTCATGGCCTCAGCTATCACAGTCCCACACTTAACTAGCAAACTTAACTGAAGTTAAGTAAATATTTTGGCTAGCCTTGCAATTTTCAGAAGCATTCTTGGTTCGCAAATGCTCCAGATGTTTTTTACCTGACAACTGACAGTCCTTTTTTTCATACACAGGGGCATTTTGACACAGATTAGACATGGGGCCAGTGACCTAGTTTTTTGACGGAACTCAATTTTAAGGTCATCGCACGTTCCAATTTTTATTTTGGGCACAACAAACCTTCATTAGCTGCTCTCCAGAGGTATTGAGCGTGTTCTCCGCTGCTTCCATCTTCTCTGCATTAATAGTGCTATCCTTCAACAAAGCCTCAAGTTCTTCTGCAAGTTAAAAAAATATTGCAACTTTAACGAAAGAAACAGACAATCAACACAGTAGCATAACCATTGTAAGGCAACAAAAATTAATTTTAATTTAGAATTTCACAATCTTTTATCATTTGCAATCCATAATTCTGTTATTACAAACACTGATGCAGTCCAATGAAATGAAGTAAAACCTTTGGACTAATCGTACAAATGGCATTATTTAAAGTGAGGCACATCAGAAATAAAATAATAAAAAATTCTGATATCTTACATGGTCTACAGAAAGAATTATCATCATGCAATATTGTGAGAAAAACAACATTTATAGCATCTTTCAGATAACTTGTCGGGCCAACTGTCAAAGAGATTTTTAGTTTTAATTAAATGCTAAAACACTAAAATAGTCCAAGACAAACCTTGAGCACGTCTGGCATTGATCACTAGGGTGCGCTGCTCATTCAGAACTTTAATATACTCTTGTGGTAAAAATATCAGGTCTTCAATTACATTGAACAGCAACTGAAAATTAAAGATGACAAAACCTTTAAGTCCAGATAAAGAGTTCCTGCTTTTATAGTGAGAGCTTTTGAGAATTAAAAGTTAAGGCATTTATTACAAATCTAGCAGCAGATTTGTTCATGTTATGACGGTATGCCCATCTCAACTCCCTGAAGATAATACGAGGCTGGACTGGTAGCTGCATGCCTGAGTGCATTAGAAAACCAATATTATCTCCCGCCATTACCGACCATCGGAGCAGTGAGGGCGGGTTTCTGTGATGATAGCACTCTCAGGTCAACGAGTCAACCTATCCTTTAATGACTGTACCTAGATGACCACACTGGTCCATCAAAAGGCTTGCTGCACATAGATGACTACACTGGTCCATCAACAACTAACAAGAGCAGTCGTTTCGTTATGGAGTGCATCACAAAAGCTGCCTTTTATAGACACAAGAATCAGCATGTGAAGCTAGACGGAGTCACATGCTTTGCTTGCAGTGAATGGTGATCTCGTGCATGAACTTGTGCAGTCCAGCATTTTTGTGACTAGTTCTTGCATCTACGGAACGCTGTCCAGTGCTTATCACTGGTACTTCAATGAAGTTGTCGTAGAGTTTGAGCTGGTGGGAAATGTTGTAGGTGAGAGGTCTAATTTTTAATTAGTAAAGTTGTAAATATTCTTTGAATACCATTAAGTGAAGATTGAAGTATGTGGGAAAGCCTTAGGCTGCCCTGGGGGCCAGGGGGACAGGCTGCGATGTACAGGAAAAATGCAGTTCGGCTATGATGGTACATAGAGGTGGTTTGTTGGAACAGATAGAAGCAAGGAGGTTGAGGCTAACTAGTTCTATTGCAGAGAGATACAAGAATCAACCAATCAAAAAAGATGTAGAAGGAATGCAATACCAATTCCCTTCTCTGAGAAACTGGTAAGAGTAAACAACAGCAGACAGTTATGTAACATGGTGACTAAACCAAAATGATGCCAAAATACTATAACACATTCTGCGACATGGGCAATACTTACATTATATTGTCTCTCAGATAACTTTTCAGACTCAAATAAATTCTTGATTTCCAAAAGGTTGCGCTTGTGCATTGCTTTCAGTTGAGTGAGCTCCTGCACAGCGGCCTTGTGTTGCTGAAAAAGCAATAGGTTCCCTTACAAAAGGATGACCAAACATCAGAAAAATCGGGGGAAATTCTCCAAATGGCTTCATTAGGATAGCAAGTATACCGGACATGACGAAATACATTCTTCCTAGTTCACGTACTGTTTGGCATAACAACTTCATGGATGTCTTCCTAAGTGCCTATAAGGTGGCGGTGCGCACAGCATGTTTTAGACTTGTCTGAGTTTTTACTCGCCATCACCACGATTCATAGCAGATTTTTGGTGGATTCTGATGGATACCTGCCATTCGCCTAGAAAAGTCCGCTATAAAAGCCCAGCCTGCACCTGTCTGCAGCACCACCTGCTAGGCGCTGAGGAAAGCATCGAGTCACATTACACTGAAAATTTCAGTGAGGTAATGAAAACGAATGAAAAAATGAATTTTGTCATGACCCTCTCTGGACAAAACAATTATAATAATTGCACTACCGAGCCTGTGAGGCCAAAAAGTATTTAGTTCTGGTCTATATTGAGGCAATAGTAAGGTATTTTTAATCATCCACTTTTGCACTCGAGACGTGCAAAATGATGCTTGATTTTTTAACTCTACCATAACCAGTTTTGGAAGGGCTGACGACAGTTATGCCAGAGGTCAAAGTCCTCTTTTTATTGCCACCTGGTGGCAACAAGCAGGGAAATAGCGTCACCAGTGTTGCCAAACAGTGATGACATTATCTTTTAGAGTGGGGCTGTGGGATTTCAGGATTGGTCTATTTTAAAAGAAATTAGTGACCTTGAACTGCAAAAATCTGGTACCGTAGATTACTGAACCAGACAGGACGTGGTGGAATTTTGCATAAGCGCACCTAGCCCAAAAAATGGAGAGCTCAAATTTTTGAGAATGTGGACCTTTCACCAAGATTCAGGAGGTAGGTTCAGATCTATGAATTGTGTATTTGCCAAATTTTGGTAGTTCCTGCTTTTTTTAGTGGACACCAACCTTGTCCACGGCTGCTTTAATCTTCTCGGCCATGACTTTGTGCTGCTGCAGCATGACCTGCAGTACCTGGTGTTTTTCACGAGTCACCTGTTGTTCGACCAGCTGATGCGCAACCTCACTCTTCACAGATTCTGTCAGATTCTGGAACCTGGATACAATCAACAGAACTTTTGTGCATAAACTATTACGCAGCATTGCATGTTACTCTGCCGTAGTTGAACAATGCAGACATATAATAGTCCCTACTAGGTATCCACTGGATACGTTTTGAGATTTTATGCAACCCAACCCAAGAAAACGTGTATTTTAAACAGATAAAATACCGTAAATCTAAGATAGTACGGTACTGAAATGAAACAAATTAAAAAGCACTAATTTAACAGTATGTGACAAAAATCAGACGAAATGACCCAGAATTCGTAGCATCACCACTGAGCACGATCAGTGGATTTTGGCAAAACAGAAGCTGCCTATTATCATGACAAGGAGTAGTGTCATGAAATCATCACTCATCATTTTTACTGCAATTAATAGAACTAGAATTATACAAAGGGGATTTGGTATTTTGTCTCATAACTCTTGGCATGTACTCTCCAACTCGAGCACAATATAGGTGAAGCATTTTGTCCTGGAATCCATTTACCCTTCTTTAGCTGAATAATGTACACCATATAATTGTCAGCTGAATTGTTCAGACCAAATGTTTAGTTTGTGAGATTTGTTCTCATATCACCAATGTGAAGACAATTAGTGCTGCCCCACTACATGGTGACGAAACGTTTATCTCAACATCAACATGTAACCACAAAATTAATGTTACTCAAAGCATCTGAATAAACTGCAGTTCTCAATTTAAATCAACTCATCAGTTGCAACAATCATTGAATGATGGAAATTGACAACATGATAATTTTAAGAATGTAGCAAATGCAAAGTGAAATAGAATGAAATCTATGTACATGGCAAGAGGATGCAAATGAGAATTATGGTTATGAGAATGAAATGAAAGCTTGATTTACTTTTGGACCTCTGTTGGCTGACTGGGAACCATGTCACGTTGACTGTAAACAATAAAAGCATAGTTTTTACACAGATTAATTATTAGCAATAATGTTCCAGTAAATGTTCTTCTATTTCGAATTATTGTCTCTTCATCAAAGATAGAGCGAAGACCTATCAGCAATTCTTCAGATTTACTCTCTATCTTCTCTTTTAGTTCACTCAGTTTTTTAAAACTGCTGTATGTTGAAAGATTTTTTTTATGTCAGAAAGTAGATTTCTGTTTAAAATGTCAATTAACTTAATATTTTCTGACCGGAAAGAAAACTTTTGATTCAGTTCAATTAACACTATCAAACATGCACGTACACAGCTTATAAATGAGGGGGGGCCTCAAATTTTTGAGAATGTGCACCTTTTACTAAAAAAAACAAAAAAGGGTTATGTTTAGAGCCATTAATTGTGCATTCGCTGAATTTTGTTAGCTCCTGTCTTAGTGGACTTATGTCTAGTTTTCTTTTTTTGACTTTTTGTTTGCAACGGATCTTTTTTGCTCACTTTGCCGAATGGGGGGCTCATTCGAGCCCTCAAGCCCCCCTGGGTGCACGCATGTAAAAGTTGTTCCAAACTTGTTCCACTCAGGTGAAAATAGATTTTTGGGTTTACAAAGAACCATCAGTTTGTTATTCCTTCACATTATGCTCACTGACATGCTGTGACAAGTTTACTTCTAATGCCTGGTAGTATTAAGGTTTTGAATGACACGGGTTTGTAAATAATCTTCTTGCAGTTAAATATCATCACTTAATGATGCCCACTCAAGGTCACTACCTTTACAAGTCAACATATAGAGAAGTAAACACAAAAAGTGTGACTAACCCCTCCACATCAGCAATGACGCCTTCTTCAATCCTATCCATGAGACCAGTTGAGAGAAGTTTCTTGTCTAACACAATATTCAGCTTGACCGGAGTGCTTGGTGGCTTAGGCTGAGTATACTCCAAGTACTGCGATATAAAAGGTGTATTCAGCAGCGCTCCTCGAGTGCGCGCCTGTTTCGAAGGAGGCTTCTGTTCTTCAAACTTTCTACGTCTGACCCAGGCCCCAGCCGACGGTAAAAGATGCTCATGACTAGATGCATCAATGGATTTTCCAGCCACATTCTGATTGATTTTCCTCTCGTCCCACGTTTTGCCGGGGATACGCTCTGGTATTGGTGCGATCACGGGTAGTCGGGATTTACCAGGTGGAGCAGGAACTCCCAGGGAGAAAAAGGAGTCAACAAATTCCCTGACAACTAATCTCTGTGACTCTTCACGGCCTGGTACATGAGCAGCTAATCCAGTACCTACACCAGGCATGGGCATTGTGTCCACCAATGGGGGAAGTGAACCACTGCTGCCATAAGCTGGTTTGTCCTTATCAGAAACCGATAACTGGTGGCTGATATCAGACATACACACGCTGAGTTTTTTACCTTCTGAATTCCTGCAAGTACCAACTTCCTCTTTTCCTTTATCAAGAACCGCATTTTGATACATAAATGGTTGAAGACTAACCTCTTTCCCCCCATTGATATCATATTTAACCTCTTCCGCTTGAACTGTAATGCTTTTGGAAAGGCTCTCTATAGATCCAACTTCAGCCTTTCTGCCTTCAGATGTGCCTTCCAGTGGCTCAACATCATCCATCCTGTGTTCAGATCTACTCTCTATGGGTTCAATTTCAGTCTTTTTGCCTTTAGACATGCTGTTCATCTGTTCACCATCAACATCTCTGTCTTGAGATGAGTCCTCTGGGGGTTTAATTCCAGCTTTTCTGTCTTCAGACATACGCCCCACTGATTCAACATCAACCTTTCTACCTTCAGATGCTGGTTCAGACACACCATGTACAGATTCAACATCCACCTTTCTGCCTCCAGACACACCCTCTGCAGGTCCAACTTCAGCCTTCTTCCCTTTAGTGGTACCTTCTACAGGTACTTCAGCCTTTCTGTCTCCAGACATGGGGTCCACTGACCCAACTTCAGCGCTTCTGGCTTCAGACTTACCCTGTACAGGTCCAACTTCAGCCTTCTTCTCTTTAGATATACATTCTACAGATACTTTAGCCTTTCTGGCTTCAGACTTTCCCTGTACAGGTCCAACTTCAGCTGTCTTGACTTCGGATGTGCTTTTCACAGGTACAACTTCAGCCTGTTTGCCTTCAGACGTGTCCTCTACAGACTTACTAGCTTCAGATACACTCTCTACAAGTACAACTTCAACCTGCTTCCCTTCAGATATACCTTCTATACATGTAACTTCATCCTTTCTGCCTTCAAAGCTTCTATTTTCTGCTTCTTCTAGCCTTGCCTGTACTTCAGCTGAGCAAGTCACATGAGATTGCTTGTTTTTGTCACCAGAAATATGGAATGCTTTAACTGGAGTGTTTAGGTTCTTCTGCTGAACAGACACTGCTACATAGCAAGCTCCATCTTCATGATCTCTGTGAGGACTAAGTAGGTATTCATCTCTACACAGAACTGTTTCGAGTTTTAACTTCTCTGCATTAGCAGGGCTCTCAGGAACAGAATCCTTGCTGTGAACACTCTCTTTCTGACCCAATGACATTGGCCGTTCCTCTTTCACATCTATGATATCACTCGTTACAACATGTACACTGGAGGTGCTGTCGCATGTTACTTCATGTTTAATCTCTAGTTCCTTGCCAGCTTTTTTAAAAGAACTTTTACTCCTTTTATTAACCACTCTCTCAAAATCTTTTGCTTGTGCTGCAGAATGCCTGGTTTTCCTGAAGTCCTCACTCGAGTCTTTCATTTGTTTTTCAGAATGCATTGTATGAATATCTCCACGTTCTGTGCGGCTTCTGCGGATTACTTTGGCACCAACGTCCTTCGTCTCTTGCAAAGATACATCAGGTTTAACAATCTTTCCCTTTGCAACTTTTTCACCACGTGCTTGTAGTGCCTTCTCATATTTCATCTTAGCTGATTCTGCAACTTTTCTTGATTGCATTTGACTGACCTTGTTTTCTGAAACTGCTGTGTAAACAGATGCCTGAGGACCTAATGCATGTGTGGATGCACTTGGCCAGGTCTGGTTTAGTTGAAAAGTGAGACGTGAACTTGGGGTAACTTTCTGGATAAGAGAAAAATCTTCTGTTTTTTGTCCAAGGAAGTCGTTTGGATCAGCAGAAATTTCATGGCCTATCTGCTGCTGATCTTCCTTAGGAGATGGGGCAACATGTGACTGTATTGAAAGAAACTTAACAGCATCACTAGCAGAACTGTCCGCTTCATGCTCCTGACACTTACGCTGAGACCGATTCTTGGCCAGCTTTGCAGATTTTGCTGGCAACAGTGGATTCATCCGCGTAAACGAGGTATTCATTATTGTGTCAAAGTCAAATTGTTTTTTCGCAACAGTTACTACTGACACTGGTATTGCAGGTTTCTTGTCAGACACTTGGACAACTTTCTTTGAGGCACTTGTTGGACCACTAACTCCACTAAATCTTCTGCGGTCCATAGGTGGCGGCTTATTCTGTGACTTGCTGCCTGCCTTGTTATCAAATAGGTCCATCATGTGATCAAACGACAACGGCACTAGAAGGTCTTGCTTGTCACCAGACAAACCGCTGACATCCTTACCAAGAGGTGAATGTGGTTCCTGGACTGAGAAAAACCTTTCTCGCGGGCGCTTAGTGGAATTATCGGCAATTGTGTGACGCCTTTGTCTTCCATCAGTGACCTGCAATCTCTCTTTGCTATCAAATGGCAAGTTTCTGGTGCGTCCGTGATGATCATCTGTATCAGAAGGTCTGTGCGGTGCTCTGTCAGAGATTTTGCCAATCTTAGCGGAAGAGAAGACTTTTCCACGGTCTTTGTCGTCCTCTACAGCAGAATGTCGCCTATCTTTAGAGGACCTTTTCTTATCGTAGCTTTTTCGATTAGCTGAAGACAAGTCAGGAGAATGACCAAGTAGTTGAGCGTCCTGACGAAATGGTCGGTGTAACTGCTTAGCAAGCACATCAGTTCTGTATAAAAGAATCCACAAGGCTTTTGTCACAAGCTAACTAAATTAATGCAAATTTCGAAATAACGATATCCCACATACAACTAGTAAATTTCAGGGCAAGACTCACACAAAATTATTCATGGTTAATTACACACTAACCATCACAAAGTCATAATCTATAACGGTTAGCTGTGCTCAGTTTATCTGGACAGGTTAACTTGTTTCTGCTGAGAGGACTAACCTGATACAACTTTCAATTTAATGACAGGCCAGTCAATACAATACTCTTGGACACTCAATGACAGAGCTGCCAAGTATACATTGCCTATGAGCACAAATAGTCTTCGACATTTCTCCTTGCATTGAAAATTCAGAGCCTTTGGGTTTTTCTTTATTCACCTTAGTAGCAAAGATGGTACTTTTAAGGCCAAATGGCAAAACTAAAAAATTTCACAATAATCTTTTAAAGCTGCATTTCACCCTCTTTCACTAAAATTCTTCATAAATTACAATAGGATTCCACTTCCATTGCCGTTCATGTTGGTACTGGAAGTAGTACGAGACTGACTTCTCAAGAGTAAGATGACTATTTTAATTTCCAATTTTAGGCAATTTAACAGGACAACATGGCTTCTAAATGTTGAGAAAATGGTTAACAACAAGTTACACCTCACACTCCTCAGTACACATTGTCAATCAAACAAAACCATGGTATAACATCACAAATTTAGCACAAAGTAATCAATTAGCCTTTTTCATTTTTCAAATTTAAGGCTTCCAGCAATGGTGTAGGTATGGAACTCAAAACTACATTTTGTCTCGACTCATTGGCTAATGAACGAAAATTGAATTACACAGTCATTTAAATGACAGTCACATATTTTTAAAATTGAATTACACAGTCATTTAAATGACAGTCACATATTTTTAAAATTGAATTACACAGTCATTTAAATGACAGTCACATATTTTTAAAATTGAATTACACAGTCATGGCTGCCGCAAGAAAAATGAAACAGTAACAGCCTGGAGCGGAAGAGGAAATACTGAGTTCAGTAACTAGAATTGGTAGCGGATGAGAAGGGGTGGCTTAAAGCCCAGAGCATGGCGGAATCCTGACCCCGTTTTTTTTTAGTTCACCGATAGATTTTCTGAACAGCAGGTCCACATCCATCCCCAGCCCCCCTGCAACTTTCAGGTTGCCTGTGCACATGCAGTCATGCTTTGCCCAATTCCCTGAGGCAACATGTTGGGCCCCCCTTTATGGTATCCAAGATCTGCCACTGGACTGTAGGTTTCTATTTCTATAATCAACAAGTCAACAGCAAAATCATCATTGACTCAAGAATATGCTTCAGAATTGTAGTGGTTGGCCAACGATGGACCTGGTACAGGTGCCAAAACCAAATTAAATTTGTAAACTGAAGTGCATTATTTAGTTTCTGATCAGTTACCCCATTCCCTGCCAACGTAATAAATAGCAGTGGCTGGGTGACCATCAGTCAATTCAGGCACACATAGTTTCATGACATAATGAGTTGATACAAAGGATTACACACTAGGTGACCAACCAGCTGGTAATGTGTTCACATTTGAAAATTCCAATCTTCCAAGGATCATCATACCAATTTTTACCTGGACTGGGTTTCAAGCTAAAAAATGGCTCATTACCCAGTGCCTCAGATTTTATTAGTTGGTTAACCTTAGAGTTGCGATTTCAAAAATGGCTCATTACGCTTGCAGCTTGAGTTGGAAACATTAAGTAGAATCCCATCATGATAAACAATATTACGAATCCGATATTATGAGATAAAATTTGATTTTCATTTTTGCCAGCTAAACAAGGCAAAACATGACTTTAAGAAAATTGGCGTAATATATGAGAGCAGTTGTATTTCCCTGATCAGTAATATAAAGCCCTTGGCAGGTAAGATTTTGTCAAGTATGGAAAGTGATAAGGATAATACCTTTTGTGACCAGATGCCAGATCCAAAGCACTGTAGGATCTCATAGGCCTCTGTAGCTGGACGTCAGTTTCATACAATCGATCATAGACGTAGATATAAACCACTTGTTTGGGGTAGATGCACACTTTTTCCATGGCTTGACGGAAATGTTCCACATTGTAGCCGCGGCTTGCAACTTCTAAGTCAGGAGAGCGGCGTAGACTTTGCAGCAATTTGACACTAGGTGGCGGTGAAGTGAAATGACCACGCACGATGATGAGTAAAATGACAAGATTCACATTAAATGATGGATAATGGTAGGATGGTGTATAATGGTACGATGGTGTATAATGGTACGATGGTGGATAATGGTAGGATGGTGATATTTCTAATGATCACTCAGATGACCAAAAATTTGCAACTTCAAACTAATTTGAGACAATTTACATCAAAAACAAAATTTAGTCAATTCACCCATGATACAGTCAAACTATTTGAAAAAATTCTTGAACTGTTTTTTAAAAGTTTAACATTTTAGTCTTTTAAAGCATAAAGAAAATTAGGTTCAGTTGCAACATCATTTCTGGGAAGACATAGCTTCAGTTGTTAATGAGCTCTCCTCATTTGGAACACATTCAGTCCAATTTTATAATGATTCATCAAAGCTCTAGAGGCAGACACATTTATGAAAATTTGTCTTTAATGCGTACCACAGTGGAGAGATTTGTGCAAAAATCAATGCCAGTTGTGCTTTCTGCACCATAAACACATATTAAGTCAAATTTCAGAAATATCTGTTGGCGATCACACTGCAGATATTGAGGCATATCCAAAAAGCTGTGTACAGTAATGAGGAGACATTACAGCGCATCTGCACGATAAATAATGTCGGCCATGCTCCCATCAGTAGAAACACATCTTTCAACTTTCATGATAGTTCCTCAAGACCTTTGCAGATAAGAAACAAGAAGCCAAAAGTAGACACAAGAAAAATGGCCACTAATGTGTTCAAAAAAGGTCAAATCCACCTGAAACTGTCAGGAGTCATTTTCAGCATAGAAAGCTTTAATATGAAGATGTAAGGAGCTTGGTAGAAAAGAACCACATAGAAAAAGGAAGAAACAAAAATTGCCAATAGGAAGCACTGCAGCAGTTAGACTCATCCAAAAATTAATGTTAGGTGTATTTTGAGCTCGGGTGACCCCCAGTTCATCGCACTTTATGAAGTGAGAATGGCCCAAATCGACCAGACATTAGGAAAGTGTCATCACCACACTGATACAAACATATTTGCCAAATTTTATAAAATCCAGTCAAGGATATTCAGGGAGATACAGAGGCAAAGGCAAATAATTAAAATTGCCACTAGGAGATATAGCGGTATTTGGATCTGTCCAAAAGTTTTCTTCATCAGTTGCCAGCTCCATAGAAACACATGTGGCAAGTATCATGAAGAGCCTGCAAGGGGTTCAGGAGATAAAGCAACAGACGGCAATGTGCATGAAAAGTAGACAGGACATCTGATCAGAATTAGGCAAACGAGTCGCTCAAAACGAGCCTTCACAAATTAAAGCTTTCTATGTTAATTATCACTTTGCCAAAAACATGCAAAATGCTAATTAAACATTTTGGCCAATCACAAGCAAGAAGCCTAGATTAACAAAGACTAACAACAAGTTACCCAATATTGGAATGTAGCTTTCACAAAGTAGGAAGGCGGATTTGCCATTTAACCAGCACTCGCACATTAGTCATGAAAGGTTTTCCAGATGATGCATCAGAGACATATGACCTGCCTTATGACCAGATGGCATGTGAACGCTGCATTATGACCAGATGGCATGTGAACGCTACCTTATAACCAGATGGCATGAGAACACTGCATTAGATCAACTTACATATTATTCATCTCATCCAGCGTCTTGGTGTGATCTAGTGCTAACTTGTCGTAACGGGACTTCAACCCTTTAAACTTTTTCTCCTGTGAAGAGAACATTAAAATTAATAAATAAAATTTAAATTTTCCTTTTTGGTAAATATGTTGCATGTGCCACCATGTTGAAACGCGCAGGAAATCAAACTTACACTTTTTGTTACTATTCACCAAAGAATCATTAAAATAGATTAAATTCTACACGGTATGATGCACTGACTCCTCAATCAATATCTTCCTAACAAGTGCTAGAACACAAAATTGTCCAAAAATAATTACATTTGATAATTATATTTAAGTAAATGGTCCTTACTCCATGTGCTAACAAAATGCAGCGCTACAGATACATTTTATCATATTTAGCTGACCAAAAATGAACAATGCCTTTTACTCTCCTGAAATATATCTGGTAACAATCTTTCTGTTTCTGTAACGAACAAGAGTCTATCAGCCACTCAGGAAAACGCTTCAAATTTTGTTGTGGTTGGCCAAACCCAAGATTGTAAATTTTAAAATAGAGCATGACATTGTACACATTGCCTGTAACTTGAGTTGGTAATAGAAACACAATCCAATCACATTTATATAGCAAAGTCGATTTTATGAGAGTAGAGTTCTTTATAAAGTGTTCCAAAGGCTATGAGTAACCTTATGATCATGTCAATGAATTTGGGCAACTTTCTACAAAACTCTACAAACCAAACTCAGCAAAGTAATCCATGGTCTAAGAGGAAAATTCCTATTGGAATTTACTTTTTGACTTCTGCAATGCCTCATATATAGGCTCAAATGACCATAATGTCTTTATTAAAACTCTCAAAAAAGAAATAAATAAAGCTAAATTTGAAACAAAAAAGTAGTATCTAAAATATCAGCAAATTTCTTTTGGATGATATAAAAATTCACAGAGTAGTTTCTAAAGCATTGTAAATATAATCTAAATTGCCATAATTTATCCTTAACGCACATTTGGAGTTTTTCAAAAAAAAATTCAACTCCTAATTGCTAGTTTTCGATTGCCTTTATGCAAGTATAGAACATTTTTATCCAAACCAATCCCAAAAAACATTTTCGACAACTAGGGTATAAATCAGTAAATATAATAATAATGGAAGTTTCACTTGACTATTTTCAGATACGTTACAAAAAAGTTAACAAAATTAATAAAAATTTTAAAATATTTCTAGGGTAAGCTGACCTGCCAATAGCGGGTCGCCTAAGAAGCATTATCATATACATACAAAAAGCAGCAGTCTACCTCAGATTTTACAGCCTTAACCACAGCACTGCTCGGTTTCCTTGTCAGTCTATCATCGCTAAAAGAGGTTTGAATATCAATAGCCCTAGGCCTATCACACTGGACAGTTTTGTTAGCAGTTTCTTTTTCATGAACTTCACTGATTGGCTGTGACATGATATGAGACAACTGTGTTGACTTCAATTTTCTCAGCTCATGTGCAGATACTCCACGCCATTCCAAAACCGTCCCAACATCATAAACTGTCGGCATCGACGCCAACTTCGATTGAGAGGGATGGCTACCTGCCAGCCTTGTGGTTGTACTTTCTGACTTTTTGTACTCATGATCGCTGGAGAAAGCGACATCTGTGGGTGATTGATGAGATTTACTGGATTGTCGTGGAATAACCGGTCTATGTTGGGGTGCATCATATGTTTCACCAAAATGGAGCATTTTCCCTCGACACACAACTGAGTCACCTTTTTCCGAGTTTGCTGCTTTCAGCTTGAATTCACTCGAGCATTTGGTTGGGGCTTGAATAGGACCTGCTATCATTGGTTGGCGTTTGTCAGTTTTACCAGAAGACTTAATTCCTTTTAGACTGCTCATCAAATCCCACTTCGTTCCCACCCCTCTGTCCATGCAATTCAATTTTGTCATACTTTTGGTAACTTCAGTGCCAGTGGACATCATGGAGTAGTCAGTGAGGAGATCAGCGTGCAAGCTGGTGGCTGTATCTTTCATATCTCCACCTATGAAAACACCCGACCCCGTTCCCGTATCGGCCAGTGAAACATATCTGAGGCCTTCTTCCAGCAGTCGTCTCTTGTTCAGTCTCTACACTCAGTGGAAATGGTTAATGTTAAATTATTCTACTATAACTAAGCACATTGGAAATGAGATCTAGTTTTTGTTGGACAGAGCCTGCCACCACCAAGACTCATGATGTGGACAGAAGTTTGAAATAGAAATAGGAGGTTATCTCCATGATGATCAAATGGTAACCAATGATTGTTAAAAGATCGGATATATTCAAAAGATTGAAATGCAAAAATAAAATTGCAAAATACACATTGATACAGAAAGAAATCACTCTTCAGCCATTCTCAGCCCATCTGTCCAACAAAAACCGAGATGGAGTCAGGCAAAAATCACTTCTGTGCTATTAGAGTTGTGTTTGGTGTTTGCATGACATCCAGTCAAAGACCAACCATACCGCTCAGCACCAGGGTCTAAATAAACACAGTCATGATTTGTCCTGAGCTGATTCAGTAACACTTGCTCAATATAGAATTATATAGACTCGTTTTAAGAAAAGTGACTTAAGTCAGAAATTTGGTCGTACGCTCCTCATAACTATTTCTGAAAAAAAAAATCAAATCTCACTGCTTGAAACAGTACGAAGCGTGTGGGACTATACCTATATCTTCAAATCACTGCTTAAAAGAACAGAGTTAGCCAAATCAAAAATCAAGTAACGCGCTAGACTATTGGAACTTATTAACAAAAGAAAACAAATTCATAGAATGGCGCTTGGCTACACAGATATGCTCTACACTTTACTTGTCGATTTCAAGTACTGACAAGACTAGAGTGAATTGAGAACTTCTAACATACTGGTCGGCTTTAAGTACTAAACCTACCAATCTAATATAATTTTATTTTAAATTAGTAAACAAATCAAATTCAATCAAAATTAAAAATACATCAAGAAAACCAATGTGGCCATTTCAACGTTTTAAGGTTGTGAAGACAGGTTACACAAGAAAGCAAAATAAGCCAAATGTAATAAACAAACAAACAATAATCTTAACTCGTCTGTAAATTTAATGAAACATGTACGGTTCACAATATCTCTTTACCATTCCTATAGTTTTGGAAAATTTAACTGACAAACCCACCAAAACCAAGTTACAGTTAAGTGACTGTGTTGCCAGTAATTGCATTGTTGGACCTTCTTAGGCCTTGTTGCAATTTTGGTTCGCATTTAAAGACAAGATCAGAATTTTTTACAGTGAGACCTTACCAATTACCAATAAAATTGATAGTTTTCCATACTCAGAAGGCTTGCTGTGAATGCCAATAATTTTTCACGGTAACATCTGATGTGACCTGTTTGTCATACAATATGGCAGACAACAGAAATTTAATTTTGTTAAAAACAAAGATTACGAACATTTTAGTCCATTATCATTCTTATTTGCACTGTGTTGATATAAAATTAATAATGACTGGTGAAGCTCCCATCATTTGCAGCTACTAAATCAGCCTTTTGAAAAAGGAAAAAAAAACATTTCTGACAGTATCATTTTTGTGAGAAATAAGCGACTGACAAATTACCAGGAAATCTTCACCTATTTCGTACAGAGATTACTGCCAAAATGCCATTTTTCAATTTCAAAACACTGATCACCCTGCTATATATTATAATAATAACAAAAATGATGAAATCTTTATTACTGCCGAGAAATACGACCATTTGAAATAGAATTTCACAAGTAGTATTGGCTATGGTAAGGAACTGAAAGACAGTAAAGCATTGTCCCTTAATATGGTATCCACCATATAGTGTCTTACACTGCTAAAGATGTTACCTCATACGTACATACCGTAATTGTTCGGGTTAACGCCCTGGGCGGTTAAATTGGTGAACCCAAAAAATCGGGGGTGGGCGGTTAACCAGACATGGGCGCTTAAACGTGAAATTTCAAGAAATCGGGGGGGGGGG
>NMRA01000065.1:896494-929411 GCA_002633005.1 Phoronis australis | reverse complement strand
ATTCGCGTTTCCTATTAGCACAGGGCGGTAATCACCAATCGTCAAAAGTAGGGGATGGGCGCTTAACCGAGAGGTGGGCGCTTAATTGGAAATCTTCAAAAATAGCAGGGGGGCGGTTAACCGAGCAGTGGGCGGTTAAATCGAAAATCCACCTAAAGTAGGGGTGGGCAGTTAACTGAGCATGGGCGTTAACCCGAACGATTACGGTACATCACAGGACATTTTTATGGTCAATTACACACAGTACACATGTTTAGATGTGGAAATCAAAATCAATTGCTCTACAGCATGTGGACCGAATCTTCTCAATTGCGACGCAAGATATCTTGACTTTCACACTTCAAATTTAAAGAAAAATGTAGCTGAATACACAGAGAAATCAAAACTGTTTGCCTGACCAAACTACAAGAGGTTAACTATCAATATCTTTTTAACACTGATGTAAATTCATGTGTGTAATTAAGTGTCTTCCCAGGTGTATTTTTGAGTACTCCAAATTGCCAAACAAGTAGACGCGACAAAAATGTCAGGAATCACAGGTGGATTTAGGGAGGGGGGTCCACGCCATTGCGCTCTATGGTCACGAGAAAAACAGCGATTATAGGGTCTATGGTTTGCGGTTGAGCACCCCTTTACGGCATCCACAAACCGCCAGTAGGATTTTGAAATCGTGATTTTGTATTAAATAAACCATTTACAAAACCACGGTACTGAGCATTAACTAAACTTTGTAAAGAACACGGAGTATAGTCACTACTCACATCCTGCATTCTCAGAAGGCCGAGTTCTTTCTCAAGATCAGCAATCTTTTCCGTTAACTCCTTTAATCGTTTGGGCATAAGCGAGCTACTTTCTTCACCCTTCAGCATAAGGTACTGCAGAAATGCAACCAAAATCAGAACTGACGGGTGTTTTCCTTGACTGGAAATCGATGTTTAAAAAAAAAACTTCACTCCGCACAAGTCAACGTAAAAATTGTGAGCATTAATTTTGTAAACTACACGATTCACTAGCTTGAACAACACTGACTTGGATACTGAAGAACTTTTAATTTACAACTATTGAAGCACGAACAATATATAACGAAGACGAGATATGTAGATGTGAGACACTCGGGTGTGATCACATGCTTTGCTTGCAATGCATGGCCGCTATCTCGTCAAGACTTGCGTTATCTTTCTTTTCCTGCAGAGGTTTTTATTCCTCTGGAATGCAGCCAGGGCAAACACAAGCTACATCAAGCAACTTATCACTTTGGGATCACGTAAAAACATTACTAATTTGCGGGACGACCAGTAAGTAATTCAATTTGACAAGTTGAATGCTAAAGGTACTTGGAATGAATGAATTAATAAGAGAATGTCTGGCTATATAAAGTACTGCAACATCAAATTTTATCACAAAACTTTTTTGCAATAGTTTACCATTTTGTCGTAAAAAAGGATTAGGCAATGAGTTGGCATCCCCTAGATTCTTTTTCGATCAATTTTGAAAACAATGAACAATCATGTACTAGCCTACCGAGTAATAACCATTTTGTTCCATGCCGAATAAAAAATGCCCGCCTATATCGTTTGTAGCAATGTTCTCATGTTTGTCGAAAAGCCGCACAGAGGCACGTAAGCAATGTCTGGAATGCCACGACCTGCGAAATGATGGGCAAAAATGGAATCCTGAATCATTTTTGTCTCTTTCAGATGGATTTTTTCTATTTTGAAAAATTGGGCAACTGAAAAAATAATGCACAACCGGCAAGATTTTGAAAGTGAGACCCGCACCAACTATGCTTTTTGACCTTTTGACCTCAGGTAGAATGAGTTACGGAGGCGATGTAAGTATTGATGGCGTCTTCCAACAATATTTTGAATAAATAACAATAATGTGGATGTAAGTGATTGGACAATAAGTGGCACACAAGAAAAGTGACCAACTAATAAATAAATGTAGACCAAAATTAAACGATGATGAGTAACGCATGGGGGGAAAGCATCCGAAAAGGAGCCAACTCCTGACATTTATTTAACAATAATTGACTCAAGATTAAGTCATTTCTTATTTCTTTCTCAGTCTTGAACGTGAAACATTTATTTTTCGACATCAAACTTATATTGTTTTATTATGAATGCCCAGCATATTTTAGACATTTCATTACACTTGGCCACTTTTGAAAATCTTGAACAATCAGCATCAACAATTATAACAATGATGTTACCATGACAACTAAACAAGCATCTCTTACCATCTCTCTTTCAAAAATGTCCGAAGTCTTGGTAACTAGTGCGCCTTCACCTTTACGTCGACGTGCCAAAGCTTGAAGCAGACGGAACTCCACAGCCATCAGCACTGGAAAAGTATAAAAGTGTAAATTCTGACATTACAAGCCACATATGAAGCCACTCAACTGAAGTGCTAATAAGGTCAAGCTAAAATCAACAACTTGACAATTCAACCTGGGCAGAGTGTGAGAAAAAACTTGGGGCTCATAACCTTCTTCACACACAACTAGATTAATCTAATTCAAAGACAGGCACTTCAAACAGAGAAAACTCGCTATACTTATCTAATGAACACTTCTAAACCAGACAGAATTGCAGAATATTTTTTAGTGTCATTGACAAGAACTTGTTGAAGGATCTTTTCCTCATGCAGCGAACACATGATTGTGTCCACTCTAACCACAGCTGTAAGATCTGACACTTTTACAGAAGCTAAAAAAATAAGTCAATGGACTCCATTTGATTCATTCGCATAAATATTATGATAAGCACACAGAAAACAAACTTGAATTCAAGTCCAATTTGACACAATCCAGCGTGCATTGAGACAAGATTATGTACACCATAGACATCACACAATGCAGACGACCATACAGAACACGCAGTATTAACGTTTAAAGTTGATAAAGTTTGTCAAAACAAGATCAATTCTGAGCCTTGACATATGTCTACCATGTATATTGCAAATGACAATGAAATAATGTGAGTTTTAATGTGTTTTTCAACACTCCATTTCCATGCACAAGGATGTACAATGCCAGTGAACCTAAAATGAGTTGGACAGGTTTCCGTCAACAGAAAGACAACTACAAACCTCACAGCACATTAAGGTTTGAAGGGCAGAGCATGCACTGGATCCATTCCAAAGTCAACTATATGGGAATACATCTGCTCAATTTTAATGAAGATCCTGCAAGGGGTTCAGGAGGTAGAGCAGTCAATTCTGGATGGATGAAGATGATGGAAATAAGCCACTGCATTAATTTACACCTCGGCCACTTACTGCAACTAAAAGGGGTCACTGCTAGTCCAAACTTATTTAACAAGTCTGTTGTTTATGAACTGGCAATTGCTTAGGACCATGCACTTCACAAAAAATGATTCTCATCATGACAAGTCAACTCCTTGACCTCAGTGAAAAGCAATAACAGACTGCCAGCTCTTTAAACGTCCACAAATCAAAACCCACTTTGAGTATCAATCAATTTTATATCAATATTTTTAATTCAGATGTTTGTTTGATGATGTTAGGCAGGTATAGAAAAGCACTGAACTAACAGTTTTTTAAATCATTAAAGGATTTTTTAATTTCAGCCTTTTAACCAGAAAATAATCTTTATTCTTTTGAATATAAATGCGCCAGTTTATCAATCTTGTTAGAACTGTACCCAAATAAATAACAGGACAGCACTCGGATGAGCGACACTTGGAGATATTAACTAAAAAGACGATGATAGAGTGGATGACGACGATGACAATTATGATGGTGAAAGAGTCGAGTATGAACAACATGACAACATTCATATGACTAGCGAAGGTGTCAGAAATCAGAAAGAATTAGGCAAAAGTCTCCGTCAATAGAAACTAAAGCACAACAGCGCAGCAATATCGGTCAACAAAGGAATGGCATTATCAGAAAACTTTGAATAATTCAAAAAGTGGACGTCCTAGCAAAAAATGGAAATTATTTTCTGAATGCCCGCTCAAAAGTTTATCTAAATTCATTTGATAGTTTCACTGAGCTCCGTAAAATTTAAAAAATGAAATTTTGCATTTTTATGGAAATAATGCAAATAACTCAAAAACAGTAAGGCTGAGAAAAAATTGTTATAGGTTATTTGAAAGGATATACCTCAGAGAATCCACACGCAAAAAATCATGTCATTTTCTCCTCCCGTTTACAAGGGCACCCCAGCACTACTGAAAATGGGTCAAAATGCGTCAGGTCTGCCATCTAAGCAACTTCCAGTTATTCAACATTTAGATAATAGAGTGTCATATAAAACTAATAAGTGAAAAATTTTGAAGCAATTGGTCCTATAATGTGCCCTCTACAGATGAAAACAATTTTAGCCCAAAATCGAGGTGTGTATGCGCAATTGTCGACATTTCCGCCACCTTTAATCAGAAGTGAACAATTTCTATAAGATTTATAGCAAACATATGGTACAATAATCGTACTGATTTTCAGCCGTTTACCTCAAAAATTGTGGCCTCTATGGGCATTTGAATGTGAAATTGAAATTAAAATGGCCATCCAGGATCCGATTATGATGAAAAACAAGCCTAAGGTTCCTGTACTTCCGAAATAACAAGTTGTGTGTAAATTTCGTAAGGATCAGAGAAAATTAGGACCTGAAGAGTGCGAACAAACAAATAAACTTAGTGTCAGAGCAACAGAAAAGAAATAATTTGTAAATAAACTGTGGTTTCAAAGAAAACACCACACCTGATACTAACGCTTAAACACAAGACAGTGTGAAACATAGAATACCTTAGTAATTCCAAACATCATGCATTCGTTATTTGATAGTAAAATAGACAAATAGAATAATAAAAACTGTGCCTTGCTTCATTAGGGTAACAATGAAATATTACCATACTGGCTTAATACATAAATTTTAGTCTCGCAAAATGAGACTCTCGCAAGATTGAAATTATGGTAACTGGTTCTCCGATGGTTTCTGGCATACTGGAGGATCCGAGGTTGTTCATAAATTAGTACTTAATTTGCATAATATTTACAATTTAATGAGACTACGCGTCTTTAAGCCAACTCACTATCAATAGCTGTCTCAGCAGACGTGTGCATCTTCTCTAAGTCGCCATCCTAAAAGCACACCAATGATAGTTCAGTAACAACCAAAAAAACAAAAGTCTTGGGAAATAGAAGCCACAGTAACCAGAATTTTGAGATACATAAGACAACTTTGAGTAACAAGAGGAAAAAGTTCAAAATGGTGACCACCTGGCTACTCCACTATAGTGTCAAGAAAGTTGACTACAAGTGAACACAAATCTTCTGATCTGACCAATGAAAGTGCTTAAAGTGAACTGGGACAATAGAACTTGCTAGACACTCACATAGGCCTCTTTCAAAAAGTAACAATGTTTGAAACAGACTACATGGGTGATTTTTAAGGATCACTCTTACATGCCCAAGAACAGGGCACACACATGGACAATATGGGCAAGACATCATCAATCGATTTTTTCTCCTTAAAAGACCGTTACAATATTTCATGAAGATAATTTGTCAGTGAAGGTATTGCAGAACTTCCCCTTTAGCAGCTAAAGTGTTGATAAACCCTTTCAAAAATGTATTCCGTAAGACCCCCAGGCTGTTATACTTAGTTGGTAATTATCCATCGAATGTTGAGCAGAGAAATCTACCGCAAGGAAGAGCTTGTTACAATTTACCATTCCAACATCCGGAATAAGCTTGATTGTGGCCGAACTGAAGTTCAATCCCTCCTTGTTGAGCAGAGCGATGACGGCTTCTTTGAAACGATTCATGGCCCGTAACACGCGATATACTTCTTTAGACACGCCCTTCACATAATCTCCATGCTCTTTCTCCATTTTATCTCGTTGTTTCACAAACCTTTAATCAAATGGCAATTAAGTCTATAACTTACAACATCATCTAGTTTTCATTGCAATATTGTCTTGATATTATCCCTCTCTCTCTAAAACATCTAGTTTTGATTGCAGTATTGTCTATAGATATGGTCCCTATTCCCAGTCAAAATAGCTATTTTAAGGACGGCAATATTGTCTAGAAATGATACCGATCCACAAAGTGTCTAGTTTTATTTACAACATTGTCTTGACAAGACGCCAATCGCCAAATATTGTATTGATTGCAATATGGTCTAGATATGACCCCAATCCCAAAATGTCTACTTTAAATGGCAATACTGTCTAGATTATAAATGTTAATCCTAAACTTAATAGCAACAATGTCTAGATAACATGTGATGCTGATTACCAAGATGTCTAGTTTTGATTGCAATACTGTCTAGATACCATCCCAATCACCGCAATGTCATTTTAATGAATTTTCTAAAAGAAATCGCTATGTTAAGAGACAATTGACAAAAGTAGTCATTTTGCAGTCTTTTCAAAGTAACAAAAAATAAATGTTTAGTTGCTTAATAACGAACTTTAAGTAAACCCTTAAAACAGTGACAAAGACTTAAAGCTATTTTAAAACCATAAATTGGCAAGCCAAAAGCCAACAATTTTCTATAAGAGAACAGACGCATGAAGTGTTTTATTATCTGAAAAATACCACCCACGAGTTCCATTCTGAGCACAATGTAACCATAGAAAACAATACTACGGGTTAACTTGTTTCATATTGCCACAGGATTTTTGTGACCACGACAAAATAAAAAAACGCCACAATCGCCATTGTGAGTGCAACAGAATATCCCTAGGTAATAGTCACATTACCCCAACAATGCTAACATACCTCGAAGTTCAAGTACTTACAATATTGTGACAGTCATATTAAATAAAATAAGTTATCAGCAAGATATTATCAGTCTAGATAGCAATTCATGCCATATTCCACTGATTGCCCATGAGTCAACTGAAATTCCCTAAAAATGACGACCCGTATAAAAATGAAAAACTCACTTTCTTTCTTCTGCATTCAAATACAACATGTTCTTGAAAAGTTCCACTTCAAACTTTTGTTTTAAATTGTGAACAACTTTCTTGGCGTGTTTCTTCAAAGTCGGCAAGACAGACTGAGAATGAAAAGATATTATCTGATAACCAAAAGGACAATATACCACAAAGTCAACATTTCACACTTAGTGGTCTTGAAATAAAGTGCCTTTAAGTTGATTCTTCACTTACTTAGCACAATATGTCTGACAAATGAAATTCCGTTTTGTAAAATATCTCCACAAATTTTATACATGGTTTATATTTTGTACAAAAGTCAAGTAGATGCCATACAGCAACATTTGGTAAAAAAAAAACAGTGCAGGTGGTCTGATGTCATTTGCAGTGCATCAGACGCGTGCAGGCCTCATCTTTGGGCCCATTGCACAAAACACCTCAGCAAAAGCACGAGAGCCCAATTATGGCTTCTCGTGAAGAAATTCCATTTGTTGTCATGTACTATATGTTGTAGGCATGTAACAGTGCCATCCAGTAGGTTGCTCCTTAGCCTATAAAAAGCTGGGCAAGACTCTACCCGGTGTTTAGGAGATTCTACGTCAGTACCACACTCAAGACACACTGGGCTCCTCATATGCACAGTAATGTGTCTGTGTCGGGCTAGGTTGCAGTGGCCCGTCAAAATTTGAATGACATGTCTTATACCCAATCTATCTAGACTCAGAAGGCTTTTTGAACCTTTTGGTTCGATCACATTGGGAAAATTCTCCTTGGTCTCTCTGCAGGAGTTAAGTGATGCCCACTGGGCTGCTGACTGGGTATGTACCCCGGTCCTGCAACATCCGTAAGATACCGGGATAGCAGGTTCAGGCACAAAATGCAGAACGATTGCTCCTATCTTTGCGAGTCTGTCTGCATTCTCATTGCCATCAATTCCCACATGGGCCCTGACCCGGCGTATATTGACGGTTCTTTCAATTGCAAGCTTGTTAAGCTCATTAATACAAGCATTAACACAACCAGAGTTGACCCTTAGTTTCTTTAGGGCTTTTATTGCTGCCTGGCTATCTGAAAAGATGGTAATAGTGGCCGATTGCCAAGTTCAGTGTTATATTGTTGTGCCAGTTGAGCAGCTCTATTAAATGCAGTGATCTCAGCCTGAAACACCGTGGCAATTAAGATTGCCTAGCGATACCCAGTTTTCTGCATCTGCAACAGGAAGGCTTGGAAAGTAGACCCCAGCACCTGTCTGGCCATTTTCCAGTTTAGAGCTGTCCGTATAACAAACCACTTCATTCTTGTATTCTGCGGTAGGCCATCCAATGCCAATTTCCGTGAAGAAATTGTTTGTATGATTTAAAGCTGTGACCTGGACATCACTAGGCATGTTCCATAGTTGCCCAGTCTTGGCCATTAGCTTATTGCAAACATTCCTGTGGCTTCTGTGAGCAACGGAGTCAGGGATGTTAGTTTTCACCCACTGACCATTATATCTGAGACGAAGTGCAGCACATGCAGCTTCACCCTCAAGGTATATGTTCAGTGGTGGTAGACCGATTAGCATTTCTAGGGCTGCAGAAGGCGTTCCTGGAAAAGCAGAGGTTATGCACAGACAAGCTAGACGTTGCAGCTGCCTAAGTTTGTTGATAACTGTAATCTGTTTTAATGCCGTTACCCATACCGACGAAGCGTAGGGCATTATAGGTCGGATAACAGCAGTATAAATCCAGAACATATTCTTGGGGGACATTCCCCAAGTTTTACCCACCGCACGACTGCATCTCACCAAGGCAGATTTGGCTTTTGAGATATTTTCTGTAATATGCGGGGTCCAGGAAAGACGATGGTGTAAAATGACACCTAAGTAAGTCGCATTTTCTACAAGATCAAGATGTTTACCATTCAGCGTTAAAGGCCGCATTGACCATTTAAGCTTCCAAGTGAACATAATCACTTTTGTTTTGCTACCACTAATTTCTAAGGCAACTGACTTAGCCCATGTGGCTGTTTGATCAAGATAGCGACATGTGTCAAGATCAATGCTAGACACACTGAGAACAATATCATATGCATAGGCTTGAACATACAAGCTTGGACCCATGTCAGTAGATAATTGTCGAAGCAAACCATCTATAACCATGTTAAAGAGGGTGGGTGAGGCAGCACCACCCTGAGGTGTTCCTCTGGTGATGTGAACCGCCACTCTCGCATTGTCTAGACAAGCAGTCACAGATTGATTGTCTAGACAATGCGAGAGTGGCGGTTCGCATCACCAGAGGAACACCTCAGGGTGGTGCTGCCTCACCCACCCTCTTTAACATGGTTGTAGATGGTTTGGTAACAATTTCCATTCATTTTCTATCAAAATAACCAATCTTTGAAAATCGACATGTCGTGAACACATCCACTAGCACAAGAAACTGTAGGAACACTGCATTTATCCACCTTCACTTTTATCAGGCTTCTATTGCGAGTCAGCATGCATGAATAATTGGCTGATAAGCCACCTCTATTTGGCTGAATGGATGACCAGGCCATAAAATGATAATTAGCCAAGACCAGTTACTAATGCAACAGAGAATAATGTCCTATTATCACCTAGCCTTGGTGGAAAGCTGTATACTGTATTGGCTCTAATAAACGCTTAGAAAAAATCATTTCACGGGGAGGGGATTCTTATTGTAGCCTACGGCAGTTGAAAGCCGGTTTCCCAAACGGGTAAAATCGGAAGCTAGGATTCATAAAATTTACGCTCTGTGACGTATTTTTAGCCTATGACAGTCTTTCTACAAAATTGTGGTGCATTGCTATGAACTTCCGTTGTTAAATTACGATAATTTTTCAAAAAATTGTGCTCATCACAGGGCGAAAACTTGCCGACTGATGCGTCGCTGAATCGCGATCGTCAATAGGAAAACTTGAACTCTTGAATAAAAATATAGTTTCGACTCAACAAATTACCTGAAATCTTCCTTATGTTTTACAATTTTTAAAGTTCATGTGGAGTCCAGATTAATTGCGATTAAGTGCAAATCTGCGCTACATCGTACCCCACAACACGAGAAAAATCTCTGGATGAACACACATGTTGTTGTCACGTGACGTTTGTTTTGAAGTTCGTCTGCGTATGAGAGTGAGTGCCGGAGCGTGCGTGTGTGGGTCATCGACGATAGACTTTTTTGTTACAAAAGGCGGAGGATTATGCAGGAAAATGGCGTTTACTAGATTGTTTTTTCATTTAAACGGCTGCAACGTGCAAGGTGAGTGCTGGTTAACTCACAGATTTTGTGTGCACAGGCCGACGGTCGTTAGCTCTACCGTGGAGTATTAATAGTCCAAGGCTCGATCTACATGTTGGGGACGAAGTGAACTACCCGGGCTGTGTGAAATTTCTGGGTCTAACGGAGACACTGACGCAGTGGTCAGCCAGCTCGCTGTATCAAGACTATAGTCAAAATCTAAATTCGTTTTATCGTGTCCCTGTCAATAATAACGGCATGCTAAAGTTTCTTAATTTTCGTACTTCAGGAACATAACAATCACGTGTTTTGTACACATACGTGCACGCCGCAGATCACATCTCGGAAATTGCCGATTTGACGGATGACAATGAATGAGCACAATGAAATTAAACAACGTCATTTTACAGCTTGTAAGATTCATAATAAACGTATTTTGAATATTGCAATGCATGTGTTGCAAAATCTAAATAACTTGGGTCCTACATTTTTGTATTCGTGCGCGCCGATTGAAAGTAATCGTGAGTGTTGCTGTGTTGCAAAATCTCTTATCCTGGGCTGATTTGAAAAATTCAAAGTTCATATTTGCTTTCGCTCCTCTTTTCAAATATTACAGTAAAAACTACTTGTAACTCTCTCCATAAAAAGTAGTCTGCTAGGTAGATTGTAATCAGCTGATCATATCCGCATGAGCGAAGCCAATTATCCTCGCTTGTGACTCGATGAATAGAGCAGCTTGGCGGCATCCCTTTGATCATGAGCCGAGCGCGACTCAGCCAAGGTGGATAAATACGGTCTAATTCAATTTTCCATACCCCACCGTTTACCTTGACGATCGGGGTTAGGACCAATCTTTTTAGTGGGACTGTTCATAGCATGGACAACTTATAATTTTGGCAACTATTTTTGTGCAAAGTAAGTGCAGAATGTCCGTTTTAAAGGAGTCTGTCACATCCCAACCATCAGTGACTATTATCCTTAGTTGCAGAGAGAAAACAACATGAAATCATGACCTTCCTCTGAATGTAGGCCTGCAAGCCAAGCCATCTTGGTTGAAACAATCCAACGAGTAGATGTAAACACAACTTCAACACTTCAGGGAATGGCGTCTAACCATTTTGTGCACAAAATCCAACCCAGAATAATATTTTGACATTTTCCGCTCCACTTCAACTCGAGTAAAAACTCAAGATTTTCCAAAAAAATGAGTGTAATAAGGGCAAAGTTCAGGACATAGGAGAACAAAGATTATATTCGGGGCCCAAGAACAATGCCACTGACAATATCCTATTCCAGACTCAACTGTGTCAAAAATTCACCAATCGCAAGACCTGACAGCTTTGAGTAAACTTTCAGATTTTATGCGATGTGATTGGTCGATTTCCTAATGGAGTTCAGAGTTTGGTGTTCCTGGACCCAAGTGGTTATCCAATGGCCTGGCCACACTGATCGGCAATATGGTTAATAAATAGAGGGGTATTTAGATCGTTTCAGGATCTTATCACAAAAACAGTGAGTGGTCTAAACGAAAAGCTTCTTTTGCATCGTTAGTGTGTGCAACCTTTACTGTCATGGCTGAATGCACTACAGTACTGTTGTAACATTACCTGTCTGTCGAATGTTAAAAAGGAACAGACCAAACTTACTTGTATGTATCCTTCTATCTCAGGGAGTTGAACAAGAAGTTCTCTCTTTTCCAACAGATCCAGTGAACTGGATGTAGTGGCAGCTTCCAATTGTTTGGCGTGTTCCTACCACAATCAAGTCCATTGGCTTTATAATCATTCGTATTATGCACCTCAGCAGAATTATTTACTCAAATAGATTTAAGGCGAAATGATTGATAAAATATCGTTCAGTTCAAAGCACATATTCCAACAGCACCAAACAATTGACCTATTGCCAGGATTTTGAGTGAAGGCTTAACTGACCAATCAGAATGCAGCATTTTTGACACACCTTCGTTTCCAAGTTGCCATTTACCTGACAAACAACACGTTGCCGGGTAAAATTTATAATTAGTTTGACGGCATTTCACAAGGGGGTATGGAGCTTGCAATAGGCCAATTGCATGCTGGTCAGCTAAATAAATAAAAGGTACACACTTGGACATTCACAATGCAGTATAAACAAAATACAAATAAATTTACAACATATTCACTTCAGGAAGTCACATAAAGGCACTGGCAGGTTTGATGAGACAAATTACTCTTGCAAGGACAGCAAGCTTTTTAGTGGAGAGTCTACTGACTCTTGTTGGTAATGCAAGTTTGAGTCTTGTGTTGTTAAAATACAATTATTGCTCTAGTCTAACTAATGGTTTTTTTATTCCCTGTGCCTGGGCTTAATAGGGATTATGTCACGGTGACCACCGTATGTAAAGATGTATGACCTGAATGTACCCCTGTCTGTAACAGAAAGCCAGTTCTCATCAAAACAATAAAGTGACATTGTGCATCCAAGCATAATTGTCCCTGTAATGGCCAATCACATTTTTGTTTTGAAACACGTTCTGAAAAAACAAGGGATAACAAATAGATTACAGTTTTCTAGCACGTCCAGGGTGGTGCGAACATGCCAAATGACACCACCTCAAAGTTAGCAAGTCGTCCAATTATTCATTTCTAAAATCTGTTGGTCTTCATAACCTCTAGCCTATTCACATTATTTGGCGTGACAGACATAGACAGGACTACATATTCACCACCGCAAAGTGGTTTTAGATAATCAATTCTCTCAAACTTTCAAATTCCTTTCTGGGCTTTATAAAAATCATTAATTACCACTTGCATGTCCTGCATCTGACTACTGAGATTAGATATCTGCTGCACGTGGTACTTCAGTTGTGTATTCTTGATCTCAGAGTCTTCCTGCAGTTCTTTCATGAAATGCTCCAAGTACTCCACCTGGTGAATAATTAATGTAATGCCTGTAACTTGGAGTCAAACGGAATGTTCAATGATATTAAAATTGTGTAAACTATTCAACAAATTAAGAACTGAGAATAATTTTGTGTGCATTTCATAAGCGAACTTATTAAAAATAACTATCGACTACAGACAATTGCAAAATCATTCAACAAGTACACATAGACCAAATTCATGCCAACAGGAGGCGTGTTCCAAAATGAGGCTTGCTACCATAGCTCTGTTGGCTTATCCGCATAGTTGTATTTCGCGTTGCTCAAAAGGCTAGTAAAAATACAGACACCAAGCTGTCTGTTTTACAATCCCTAAGGACGTTGAGATTCGGAAGCGTTGGGTCGTTGCCATACGCCGCGACGAAGGAAAATATATCCGTGTAAAATTTATAAATGTTTTTGAAAAGTTAGATCAGATTTTGTCGCATCTTGGTTGCCGAGCATCATAGCAACGACTGGTGAATCTACAGCCAGCCAGGCTGTGTTTTCATGACTACAGGTTGAAACCTGATGCATTTTTCTTTCCAAAAAACAGGGCCCTCAATCCCTCGATTTTTGGGGCCGTATTCCCCTCTCAAAAATATTGTAAAATCACATGCAATTCCCTCCACGAGGCCTAATTAAAATTCCCCTAGTGATTGAAAATTTCTCTACGAAGTTCAAATCACCCGACTGTAACCACAAAGGTGAGAATTTGAAAGAGCCTATGAAAGCTCGCAAAAGGGCGGGGGCGCTGTTGATGGTGATTGGGAGGTAGATTTTTTCACCTCACTCGGCGAAAAATTCCTCTCTCAGAAGGCACGGGCACCTTTCTCCTCGCATGAACAAGGCCCCTGGAGAAACATGATAACTGTGCATGTTCCAGGGGCAGATCCAGGATTTTTGAGTTAGGGGTGGGGCAGGGCAGAGTATTAGCCAGGATTTTGCCATGGCCCCCCCTCTAAATCCGCCACTGTGTTCTGTCCAGTTAACTGAAATTGAGCTCTAAAACAAGATGTGCTTTGGACGAAAGAAGACTGATGTTTTAATTTTAAAATTCAACTTGGTCCAGATTAATATTTGAAACCTAACACATGAAATAGACGTAATTATTAAAACCAAGAAAGCAGAATTGATGGTCAAATAATTTCTATTTTCAATTACGAGCCTGGTTTTTTATTTTAATAGAAATTTATTTTTAAGAACATCATTTATTCTTTCAGATCAATGACAAATCAACTGAGAGTCCCGGTTAAGTGCCTGCCAGGACCTAGGCTATGCGCTTGATGCTAATATTCTTGATGAACAAATTAAACCAGTTGTGACTAATTGCACATGACAGCACAATGTAATGAGCCACCATTGAGAAAATATGTTTTCAACTCCAACAATACGAGCAGATGACCAATTTACAAGATGAAACGTAACCCTGCATTCAGCATAATACCTAATCTGTAGCACTACGATCATCGCAATTTGGTCATATTTACTTTTCATGTTTCAAACCTAGTTTTACGGAAAAAAACTTATAGTTTACCATTTCATCAGAAAACTCTTTGGTGCATTGACATGTTCTCTGATGTATTTTTCTAAGTCCCTGTGGTTTTGATTGACACATTTTTAAGATTTAATATCCAAGTTGGACTTGAAAGACCGCCCCCCCAGTTCAGTAACACTAGGACCTCGCTAAAAAGCAAGACTTTGCAGCATTACGTGAGATATTGACGTGTATTTTATATGTTGAGAACATGTGCCTTTGACTAGATTTTAGCTAGGTCCTAGCGTAGGTCCTAGCGTTACTGAATGCACGCCGGTTATTTAACTCACGCAATGTCAACTTCCGCATTGTTTATCGCAGTGAGCCTCGCTTCAGATTTTAATGCCTGCCACATGAATTAGGTCTATCGGCAAACAAAGCAATTTTGTAAAATTCGAACATTTCCTCCAAGACAAATGACAGTCAAAACAAGACATTAAGAACTCACTTGCTTGACGTATAATTTCACGTCGGAGTCGGAAGACGAGATAATTTCCGGCAAAGAAGACTTGAGATGTTGTATAATCTTGGAGCACTTCTCATGCTGAGTCTTATGAGAGCTGAACGTAACATGAGCCAAGGTGCTCCCACGAACCCTCGCACTGGACTTTACAGGAGCATGACTAACCGAACTCTGGGGCCCTGTTTCAATGACACTTTCGTTAGTCACTTTGATTTCAGTAACAAACTTTGAAAAGAGCAAAGTGTTAAAGTTTCAATAGTTTCAATCAAATGTATGTTAAGGCTGTCTGAAATGGTTTTCATAACCACAGAAGATCCCTAATTCGAGTTTACATTCAGAGGATTGGTCACTTAAGCATTGTTGTAAACGACCAATCTTCTCTCTTTGTCCCTGTTTGTGCGTCATTTTGTATTCTGTGCAAAAATTGGAACAAGTGGTGAAGTCAGAATAATGTAATGCATAATAATAATTAATTAATTGTGCTCACTGTCACAAATGCAGCTGTATTATTAGTTACAATCTTGTGACTTTAATGTGTTAACGTCGGCCACACAACAGCAAAGTCAGTTTGACAAGCCCATCTTCTATTGCGAGCACTAACTTTTGACCAAGACCATTTACTGATAATAAGATATTGGTCCCAATTTGTTCCCCACAGAGTTTAGTGGGAGGAACAGACAGTTCCCCACACAGTTTAGTGGGAGGAACAGACAGTTCACCGCACAGTTTAGTGGGAGGAACAGACAGTTTGCCATTGGTTGAGAGCAGGATTGTATAAGTGGCCTACAGTAAAATTTCTTCAATTTGGGCCAAAAATAATTGCTAAAATTAACATATTTCTATTTTTAGAGGTGTACCAAAATTGTCAAAGATGCTCAAAATTTTGCCAAATATTGTTTGTTAATAGCTACACCCATGCAAACCATGCTCAAAGCAAACAAATTTTCCTGAAACGTTATTTTTTATGCGATATTTGACAAAATGACATTTTGCTCAACACGATTAGCCACCTTTTGGCAGTCTCAAAAACCACTTTTCGTCTGAGCAAGGAACAAGTTGAGACAATAGCAATAAACCACTGGATTCAAAAGTTAGTTTTGTTACTAGAGTGCAAGTTGAAAGCCGCTTCAAATTTGTTAACATGGTTTACAGTGTAAAGCAGTAAGTATGATGAGCAAAGTTTCCAAATCAAATTCCACAAACAAAATAAAATACTATTGAGTTGATATGAGTCCAATGGCTATGAGTGAATTATGAAATGCTTCAAGTAATGATTTTGAAGCACGAATGAGAGCAAATAGTGAAGGAAGGTGAAATAGTTTTCAGTATAGACTAGACAGACTTCAACAGAACTCATGGCTGCTAATTAAAACAGACATGCACAGTAAGTTGCAATTTTGACAAGATGGCTGAGACCTTGTCAAAATTGAGAAAGATTCTAGTTAAACAGATACTTAGTAGATGGCTTGTGGCCTGACACTGTCCGATTTAAATGTTGTCCAGTTTATTTTGAAGACTACAGTACGAAAATACCTACAGCACTTAATATTTGAACAAGAAAATCAGCTCAGCTGACAGCAGGAACAAATCTAAGAGTATGTGACCAAACTAAAACAAGTTAAAATAAAATAACTGATGGTTTAATTATCAATAAGGTTCATTACTTGTACACTAGTGTGGGTCATTGAATTGATTGTTTTTTCGAGTCTTTAACTTTGAGACTATACATTTACAAAGAGTGGAGTGACATGGAATTGAACAAAAATATTAAATACTTTGTTAAAGTGATTCCCTTCTTTTCAACTAACACTCTGATAATATGGAGCTGAAATTTCATGTTTTAATGTCATTGTTAGGTTCTCCAGTTCTTTCAATTTCCTGATTATGGTTACTTCTTTGTAATTGATACACCGAGACAACAATTTGTATATGAATACTAAAGAGCTCAATCTGTCTTGTTTCTTGTAAATTTTGTTATGCCATTTTAAGATTTTGACCTTAGACTGATATAGACATAAAAATTCACTTCAATTAGCAAAGCTGTGATTGGATGATGTCTCCTGAAAGCTGATTGGATGAAGTCTCCTGCTGCGGGGTAATTGGCTTCAGCTTTTGACATCACATTGCGACTTCCATGGCTGCAGTGACTAAACATGATCCAAGCAACAAATGAGCAAGAAGGAGTTATGCGAGGAAGACCATGAAAAGAGAAGAAAACGGCCACGGAATAAAAAAATTGAGAACTCAATGAAGGTGATGACAACCATGATGACCACGTCTACAGCCAATGGTGACAAAAACAGACAGTGACCACAGCAATGAAGATGACGACGATGGATAGCAGGAGATGAGCAATGATGAGAATGAGACTCCACATCAGACCACTAAATAAACATCAACTGACAGTAGTCACTTACTTCCTTCCTCACTCAGGAGACTGGGAACCTCAATGCTGCAATGCTTCGTCCGCTGTCTAAGAGGCCACGGAGACGGTTGCTCTGCAAACTCCTGCATCATCCATTGCGGCTTATCTTCCTTTGGAGGCCTGGGTACAAGTACAGCTGTTCCGGCAGACTGGGAACTTGGTGGTGACGGCTTTTCCACATCTTTGCAAGGAGTGTATATCGCCATTCTATGCAAGATGGTTAAAATCCGTGCGTCATTCAAATCTAATGGCGTATTGGAAGACAACCTCTTTGTAGTCCACATAGCATCTTCAAGATGTGATTTAAGGTCTTCAGCTGGCTGGTCACTCTCAGCTCTTAGATGTGCCAATAGAGAATCCCGGCGATTGCCCAGGTCTAATGCCCACGGCACAGAAAATTCAGCATCTTTTCCCCATTTAACTGTTGTTCCGACTACACTAGACCTACGGCTCTGTGACCCTTCACCTTCAGACACTTCACTTGGCACCTTTCTTAGCATCACAGGGGATGTCTGTGTAATCGAGTTTCTCTTTGATGCTAAGTTCATATCATGTACTTCTAAAGGCTGAGACTGAGTGTCTTCCGAAACTATTTCCCTGAGGCTTGATTTCTCATCTAACTCAGGAAGAGAAATGTCCTTGCTCATCCTAACGTCAACAACCAATACCACTGGAGAAGTTTGTGTCGACGAATCTTGAGTTGGCTTCATCAAGGTACCAAGTCCATCTGTATCACTTACATCTGCCAAAAACCCACCATGTGCAGTGTTGCGCTTTTCAGCCAATGCTGGAGACATTTCATCATCTGGCACCATATGAATACTGGCAGTGGAAGGCATTAGCCCCAGATCTTCCTCTGCATAGTACGCTAAATGCTGTGAGCCATCCCAGGCAACCTTCCTTCCAAAGGTCAGAGGAGAGGAATCAAGAGATAATGACCTCAGCCTTTGACCTTTTGACATCCCAGATGGCATTGATTTGTCAGCTCCAATTACAGGAAGAGCTCTATTTCTCGGAGACTGAGGTCTCGGTTTTAAGCCACCCTGTGTTCCACACTTGTGATGACTAGACGAGTGATGAGCTCCCTTGTAATGTCTATCAGATGGGAGGAGATGTAGCTTGCTACCAAAAACAACATTTTGAAATGGAGACGTGCCTACAATTTTTGGTTGACGCACTTCTAATGGAAACGAAGCAGAACTAGATAGCGGTTTAAGTGTTTCAGGTGTTAAAGATTTATTCTCACAAACTGGAGAAAATTTTTCATCAGATTCTGAACTTGTAAGGTCTGTTAAAGACCTTGATCGTGACTCTGCCTTCAGGACTGAAAAAGGAGAAGTGGACCGATGAACAATGCTGTTTGGTGTTCGATTCACACAGAGAGGATAAAAGCATACAGGTGTATAAAGACTGCTTCCTTCACCCCTTCCACATCCCCCTTCACTTGTATTCAAGTCCTCTATGTCTCCGGTTGGTTGTTCAGAAAGACGTTGCTTAATATTACGTTCAATATGACGCAAACCAAATAAAGATTCCAACACATTTCTGTGCTCTTCCTTTTTACATTTAAGATCATATGACAAAGTTTCCTTTTCTTGTTTCAGGCTCTCCAACTCTGACAGGAGAGGTCCCTTTTCATTTTCCAGACAGTCATTATGTCTAACATTACCCACGACAACATTTGCAGTTTCAACACTATCCACAGCATAAAATGGAGAAGTAGCTCTCGTCACTTTTCGAACTCTCTTTTTCTTGGTCTTCTTATGCCTGACTCCCCTTTGTTCCCTTTTTTGGTCACTGTCTGAGTTTATTTCAGACCCGCTTCCCTTTGAAGATAAGTGTGAAGGCAAGTGATATGCTCTACGCTTCTTTTGACTCTTGGGCCTTTTAGGAGAGCTTGAACGGTGCGATTTGAAGGGCGACGAAGAATCCTGTTCTTCTACAGGCATCATTTGAAATTGAGAGGGCGGTGATGAGCTTCGTTGTTTGGAGTGAGAAATCCGTTTGCTGCCTTAGCCAGTGAAAAGAAAGTGGTTGTAAATTTGGGGCCAGGCAACATGTACAGCAAGTTTCTTGTGAGAAAATCAAAATAATGCAACACCATACAGAGTCAAACAATTGAAAGACAAACATTTCACGAGTAAGCAAGAGACCTTACTGGCAAAGACTATCAAAGTGCCTGCCATTAAAATGGAATATTGAATTATTAGATAAAATATGCTGTCTTCAATCGCAAAGAGTTCTCGGAGCATTAAGGGTCACACGTGAGTATAGCCCCGATTTATGCTCGTGTTTGCAGCCGTAAGTAATTTTGATTGTCACAACACAAAGTTTACTTTTAAAAGTGGTGATATGCAATTAAATCTCCAATTATTAAACAGACTGGCACTGTGTAATTGTCGTAATGAAAGAATTGCTTCAAACCAACGATACCTCTGTGCTTGAGAAGGGATGATGGCTGTTTTGCTTGGTCGTCAGTAGCAGTGGCGTCGCATATTGACATGGCTCTTTTGGATTTTTTAGATAAGTCATCTTCAAGCTTCTTATCTGAATTAGAAACATCCATTGTTCCCAGTGGTCATGTGTAAAGATCCATTGTTCCCAGTGGTCATGTGTAAAGATCCATTGTTCCCAGTGGTCATGTGTAAAGATCCATAGTTCCCAGTGGTCATGTGTAAACAAACGCGCATATCATTTATTAATTCTGTAAGCAAGATCTGCCACAGAGATATTTGCCATCACCACCTTATACAAAAACCATTGTCCGTTTCCAAGCTGAAGTTCTAGTGATGGAAGTCCGCAAAATGAAAGTATAGAATCTAGAATCTAGTGCCATACCTTCAATTGCACATCAAACATTAACCTGCACACGTCAAAATTGCGATCGCGTGAACACTATATCTTAAGAAATAACACAGCAAAATTTTATAACAGCACAGAAATCAATCCCTGTAAAAGAATTTATTCACTTTATAAAGATTAGACTTTTTAATTTTCGCTTGTCCCTTTGCCATTAACCTGGTACTCATTGGGCTCAATGGCTGGCAATTGGGTCACTACAAATCATTAGGTCAAAAACTAAGGATTGAAGATGTCGGGCAACTTGATTCGTTGTTGCTAGAGGGTGGTAAAGAGGTTAAATATAACTGGTCAGACCACTTCCGGTTTTGTCAACGTGTCAAGAGAATTTTAATTGGTTAGTACTAAAAAACTGAACATAAAATATCCGTTTCCCAAAGTGGTGAAAAGTCCTCAATTGCACCTTCAGCTCTTATTAAGCGCCGGATGTTGGCTACTGAATTTCAAACTAAGTCCAGCTAGCCACATTGAAGCTTCTAATTAAGACAATGCATGAACCCTATTCATTCCGTATGTAATTGCAAAGCCCAAAGAATGAAAACAAAGGGCTCTCACTTTAGGCTATTTTAAATGCGTGCAAGATAAGTTGACTACTAGTAAGCAGAGATCGTCTTATCTGAAACCTGCATTAAGTGGTCTATACCATGCTTGCTAGCACACAGTGAACTCATCATTTTTTGCCTGCTAATACTCGGTCTGAACTTGAGTGCTTGACAGAAGGTGAATGCAGTGTGAGTGTGTTGAGGGCCCAAATAGAAAGCAGTGCTCAGCACTGGTGACTTTCGTTAGGAATGTTTAAAAACATACGCCCCCGCCATCTGTGTTCAGCTTATCTGCCTAAATTTTCCACTCACTAATAGCAGTGTTGTGTTTTTACAAGTTTATGCAGTGAGGTCGAAGGGAATTTTATACAATGATATCAGCAAGTAACCTGAGGGAACAGCAAACTTTCAGGTCACACCACAGGTTTACATCTTGTACTTATGGACAACAGCACTGAATTAATTTTGGATCTTTTGATTCGTGTCACGAACATTTTGTAGCCACCAATCTGTAGATCTGCAAAGCAACATTTGAAATCAGTTCATTCCAGTTGAGCAGCTCCATCTAAAATGAAAAGCAGATGTCAAAAAGAGTACTTTTCAACGCCTCACTATCATTGCTTTCCCACTAAAACAACAGTCCTGAAATTTGAGTTGCAAAACATTAACACTGAAACTTGAACTCATAAATCTTTCAGGGATAGTGCAGGAGATCATCCACATAATATTTTTGTGGGGACTGTTGAAGTCTTAATTAAGCACACATCTCTTACACAATCCATCCTGTTATGCATACAATGTCTAAACTTAAAGGAGGATGGCTATCTATTTATTAGAAAAGTAACATTTTTGGAGAGCGAAGTGATGTTTTTGTAGCTTGAATGCCAACTTTATCACAAATTTTTACCTATATACAGATTACATCAAATTTTGAAATCAATAAAAAATGAATAACCAACAGAGTTGTAACATTTGACAGCAATGCTGTAGCCGCTGCAAAAATGACAATCAATGTGCCAACAGAAAAAGACACAGTAAAAGGCAGGTGATGACAATGACGAATTCACTGCGACAGAATCGTATTGGAAAATGCTATGAAAACAATGGATATATGATTAGAAGATATAGTATTGGCTCACCAAATTGTCTGATAGTGGATGAAACCAGTCCACCTGAGATTCAACCTCTGCTAAGGGCTGACATATTCATGAGTAGTAGGTGTGGGAAACATGCCTTTTGGATAATTACTTTGTTGGTATTGTGTAACATGCAAGAGATTTTTGAGACCATGCCAAACTAATGATGAAGTGCAATGACCACTTGGCACAAGGCCATCCACACATTAATGACATCAGAGATCCAAGAAATAATCAGGTATGGCATCAACTCGATGAAAGTTATCGTCTAAAAATGTAAAAGTGTCCTTCAACGCAAAAAATTCTGTGCAATGCTTTTATGGGTGTGCGGACTGTAAATGGTGCAGAGACGTGCCATGCCATGTGGTTAATGGACGCTCCTGACATTGTGTGTGATTTTCAAATGATTATGAATGTTATTTACCATCTGATTGCTCCACTGGATGTGCAGGTAACAGCTGGCCTCTCGCAGATGTGTGCAAGGCTGCAAATGGTTGATGTGAAAAATGAGACAAGCAATAGACGATGATAGTGACAACCAATGTTACCATAATGTCGCGCCTTTAGGCTTATACCCAAAATAATTCCTTTTTTCAAGGCCTTTTTTACCCATTGGTTTGCATATTGGCGCACGTGCTTAAGTTTCACATATTAAGCATAGTTCCGCACATATGCCCCTAAGGCCTAATGGCACGGCAACACATATGCCCCTAAGGCCTAATGGCACGGCAACACATATGCCCCTAAGGCCTAATGGCACGGCAACACATATGCCCCTAAGGCCTAATGGCACGGCAACACATATGCCCCTAAGGCCTAATGCCACGGCAACACAATATGCATGAAATGTGATGATGACAGCCCAAATTACACATAAATAATATTGGCAACAATTGTACATCAATATAAAAATGATTGTCATACTTCTACAACATCTTGAAATGAAATTTAATGCCAAGGCAAAACCTCAAGTCAGAGTCTCGCAACACAAAACTTTGAAGAAGCACGAACAGGGATAGGCATGACAGAGAGATTGCAAGGCTTGGAATGACCAACGACAAAAAGATGAAAAATTTTCAGGTGATGTACCATTCCACAAATTAATAGGCTTGCATGATAGAAATACGTTTTGTGTTGAAAATTTTACTGAACTAAACGTTTTGCATGAATTAAGCCAAAATAATGACAAAAAGAGACATTAAAAAAGAAAACTGGAAATCAAAAAGATGTACTTGAAACCAAATCAGAGGAAATCCTCTTATAACACTGGAAAATTCCAAGCCCTGAGATTGACATCATTGTAAGATAAATAAAATCAAGTGACATCAACCGAACCACAACTAGTTTTAAAAACGTTTTTCAAAATTTAAACATTTTGAGTTACAACAACCATTAGGTTTTACTAGTTGGCGAACCCATTTGCTGTATCTGCTGGACTTTGGCGGAAGTGGTCTCTGAATTATGATGATGACACACGGGTGTTTAAAGCCAGTTGTTAAGGAAACAAACTTTAGTTACAACCTCCCACTAACTGGTACAAAACTGGCCCCTACTTGTTCCTTACTCAAATCAAAAGTGATTTGACAGCAATAGTAAGGTGTTATAGCTAAAGAGCAGCCAAGGCACTTGAAATGGCCCACGGTCAAGAAGCAACTTGGTCTTGATTTCAAGCAATTACAAACTGTCATTTCCGTTCTAAAAGACCAAGGATCCATTTTATGAAAGTGACTTTAATCTGGTCTGACTATCCCACTTCCCAATTATCAATTGAACAAAGGTATAATCATGTGATTATTAGCACATCATTGGTTGGAAATGATTTGCGCAAATTTTTGCATTAAATAGTTGTTATTTGCATATTCTTACTATGCCTAAATTTGCAAAAGTGAGATTTAGTTAATTCAAAAATATTATGTGGAGCACAAGACCAAATTTCTGTCTTAAATTATAAGTGACTTTTCATGAACTAGACCCCAGAAGTCACCTCTTATCTGACTTACAAACAAGATGGGATCCGCTTTAGTGCGGGGCCAAACAGATTTTTAACAGAAGACGTTTTCATAGCAGCTGTCAGATCAAAATTAATTTTTGCAACAATTTTACAAGAAATGCCTAATTGCAATGTTATAGGAACATGCACTATTTTTGTAGCAAAGTATCACTCTAGTACACTCAAGGAAAGGCAACAACATTAAAATCAACCTTTGTATAGTATACTCAACACATGACTATGGAGAATGTCTTGAAATATCATTTTCCTGTAAAACTTTATAAAATTTTATAGAAATTTTACTTTCAACAAACGCTTCTAAGTAGGAAAAAATCAGTGCAGACTTTACCATGCAGTGAAACTTCAGAAGGTTGCATTAGTTTGATCTCGGTAGAACCAGTCCTCTTATCTGTAAATGGTGATAGTGATGTACAGTGTCTGTCTAGCTCAAGACACAAATGAAAACAACAAAAATCAGGGAGCATGTGCATTGGAAAGCAAAGTTTTAGAAAGACAGTTTGTAAGACAGGAAAAATGCGAGTTTTAAAAAATTTGCTGGAAAACCTGTCGTAGTGAGCGAAGGTAAAACATTAACTCAGCAGCTCACAATCAACAGGTAACTGTGAGTAAAAAGTGTCTTCAATTATTAATACTTGGACTCGTTCCAAGAAACGGCCATAAGTTCATTTTTTACTTAAATCTAAGATTCGTCAGAACTTAAAAACTTTGAAACTTCTCCATCCAGTACTGCATGTGATCAAAATTGAGATGAAAATTAGGTGAACTTAAGATTTGTCTTGGTCAAGTCAGTTTTCTTGGAACGGGCCCCTTACTTCCTAAGCTTTGCAAGTGCTGCTAACAAAGGCGTCTAACAGCAATATTGGCTTTACCGTTTCGAGAAAAATCAAATGGTCCTTGAGGCTGTAACCTGGTAGAACTTGTGGTTTCAACTGCAATTATTGGTGATAGCGAAGTGATAAGATGTTAAGGTCAGAATAAAATTAACTCTTGTGACAATGTTGACACTACATTGAAGCATTTTTGGGAAGATATTTTCTGCTTTACACAATGATGAAAACAGGTGGACCTAAAGGAAGAAATTAGGGTATTATAACTCAATTCAATGAGCAAAACCCTGGTCCATAAGTAATCCTGTTTTGTTTGTCATATTCTGACAATAAAAATACTCCCTTTAATGATAATTTGCTAGTATATAAATGTCATTTTTCAAATTTTCAAAATCAGTACTAAATACCATAGACAAAAGGAAACCAACTTATTAAATTAAGTCGTTTTTATGACACGCAAACTGACAACAGTGATGCGCCCACGACAGCACTGCAAATGGTGTGTTTCCATGGCCATTAGTGCAAATGGTGTGTTTCCATGGCCATTAGTGCAAATGGTGTGCTTTATTGGCCATTAGATGGCGTAGAATGCATCAAATCCATCTGAATTGACAAGGGGGCGCAATCTCTGAAGTTGTCAACTATTGACCAAATTTCATGAAGATAAGCCAAAGAACTTCTACATGTAAACATAAATAGCTATTGACAATACATGTAGGGGGCACAGCTATACTTCGACTGGTCTGAAGAGGACATCACCTGTTTCCATCTCTAGGAGCCATCCGCCATATTTCGCTAAGATCCTTCAAATGGTTACGGATATACTCTGTAGATTCATAAAAGTCAAAATTTCCCCTTGAGGGACGCCAGAATAGTAAAATACATCCAAAAAGCAACACCAGCTGGGGTCTTTGCATCAAGAACACAATGCTGAAATTTTCCTGATGATCCTGTGAATGGTTTGGCAGATAGAGACTGAGGCAGATGTCAAAAACATTATACGCAACAAAATTTAAACGGCTAGAGGGCGGTGCACAAATCGTCAAATCTGGCCAAAAATGGGAAGGTGTAATATCCTAAATGGAAATCTATTTGACTATTTTCTTGAAAATATTACATTAATGAACTCTAAAGTTACAGAGGCAATGTAAAAAACATTTTGCCACTAGGGGACAAAGTGGTATTTGAATGAGTCCAACACTTGTTACCGGTTTGTCATCCACTCTATGGGAACATGTCTTTCAAATTTCACAAAACTTGAGTTTCGACTGCAGACGTAAAGAGCAAAATCACCACTAGGGGGTGACACAGTAGTCAGACCTGTCTACAAGTCACAGGAACACAATCATGTAAATTTTCATAATGATCCTTTGAGTGGTACAGCAGAAAGGAAGGCGGATACCAGTAGACACAAAAATAACAAAAGTGGCCAACAGGTGGCCAAAATAAAATGGCATCATTGCCTCCTTATTAAAAACCTATTTGCTGAATTTCATGACTTTATCCATCACGAACATATAGAGGCAAACAGGCAAACGTAAAAAATTAAATTGCAATTAGCAGGCACAGCGGTGTTTGCATTGGTCCGAAACTAGTCATCTGTTGTCAGCCACATAGGAACACACTTGTCAAATGTAGTTAATTAAGAAACAAAATTATTTTTGAGAGTTGCTATCTTGGCCCTTGACAGCAATACAAAAATGGCATACTGGAAATTTTTGGAAGGACCATAGGCAGATATTTAGAATGCTATCTATCAAAAACGTCAAATGAAACCGAATACACGTCCAGGAGTATTTTTGGAAAAGCGAAGGGGTAATTTCAAAAACTGTACGTGCCAAACATTTTGTGATGCACTTTTTATTGAACAAACAGTTTTTGCAATATTTTTTTGAAATAAACCTGTTTCTCACTAGCAGCGTTCGAACTACACGCTGGCATTTTTGAGAATAATGCACAAAGCATTGAATTCGAAAGTTTCATACGAATCCAATCAGCTGTTTCTGAAACGTAATGTTCCGAAGTTTGTCAAATTTGACCATCTTTATAAAGTCCTACATAACCTTACAGTCAATAGATGCCCTTGAATAATTTTGCCAGTTCAGTCAGGTCAAGTGACTGGGATATCTGACTGGTTTGTAAGCTGGAAGCGTCATTGAGAACCAATCAGATGTCTTCACCAGTTGAGCTGGCTGAACCAGTGGCGTAAATCATGTACAGCCAATGACCGACTCGCTAATGAACACATTCTGTGTCAGTTATTGCGATTGGCCAATGGTTATGAGTACCTGCACAAGATGCAGGGATTTTATTGTCATTTGCATACTTATACAGTAAAGCATCACTTATCTAGCACAAAATATGACTGACAAGTGAAAAACTGTTTTGTCAATTTTCCATACAATCCATTGCAGGTTTCCCGCAAATCTGCAAGCATCAAGAGGTCAATGGAACAAATGTGATCAAGATGGTGAAGTTAAGAAAACAAAACCAGCCTTTGCGTAAAAAGAACCCCTTACCAACAAAACGCGACCTCTTGGATGCCACTTGACTTTTCACGGACATTGGACTCTTGTGTTCTGCGACGATATGATAATGAGGAACAGAGACCTTTAAATTTGCAACACAAATGCTAATACTAGAAAGATAATGATCCTTGACTAATGGAAATATGAGCATGAACTACCAAAACACCTAAAGCCGCTACAACATACTGTCTGTCCCAGAGGCAAGTCTTTGATTCAGATTGCAGGGAAGCTGGTCTCATCACATTGTTCATTACTGAAGGAGAGTGGTTTCTGTCATTGCAAAGACCTGAATGTTCATTACTCCTTGAGACCATGATGGGCGCATGAAACGCCTTGACAACACAACAGTAGAGTTTATTCTCAAGCAATAACAAACAGTCAGTTCATTCTCAGGCTCGCAACACACCTAAAATTTGACCAAGGAATAATTCAAAGAATAATTTCATAATGCAAAACTATTTTTGTGATCATGGAAAATCGGTTGATAGGAGCTTTACTGATACACATGTGACTTATATGTGAGAGAACCGTTTTCATGAGATGAGATTGAGATATAATACTTAAAATTCCAACACCTGTACCTGACCACAATAGACCTCAAAAGTTATACCAAGTGCAGACTAAGTGAAGTCTCAATTTTAAATTGTCAATGAATAAAAAATAATAGGTCAGAGTTCACCTGACATTCAGAAATTCGTTAACGCATGTTCAAATTTCCAGCAAAGACTGGATCACCAACAAACTACCAAGAGATGGCACCACTGACTGGAATAATAATTACTGGCTAAATGGGTCCCCATTTCAAGAAAACATACAACTGGCATGTTTAGACATCAAAACTAAGCCCAATTGTACTGGCCCCCTAATACAAACTCATGAGGACCCCTTTGACAACTGAGATCAAAGAGCCCAAACAGTCTGTGAAAGATTTACTTTTTACCACACCTGAGAACAAACTTGAGTCTCACCAGATTTCAGATGTCCAAATTCATGAACCAGTTCTTGACTGAGTTCTAAAAATAATGAAACACAGAATACAGATCACAACAATTCCACCGCGAGGAAGAACTCAAGGCTGACATGATAATGTATAAGGGTGTATAGTACTTTAATGTGAGCTAAGTATGAATTCATATTTTTATGTTCTATCCTGGTTACAAAGTGACAAAGATTATTTCATAGAATGTCACTTAAAATAACAACAACACTAAGATGACAAGATTATAGTGATTATTATTATTAATATCAATAATGCTGGCAATAAACCAACACAAGAAAACAAAATTGATGCATCATGCTTTCCCTACTAAAATGTCAGTTTCTTAAACTGCTCAACATTTTAATTGAAAAATTAAAGTGCTTCAGTGTAAAGACACTCCCACTGACTCTTGTGTAAAGCAAACAAGATGTAAGAAATAACTGGTCAGCCAGGATCATTCAAGGTCAGTCCCAAGGTATATCGCCTAGAGCATAAACTAAAATATTCCATGTCAAACAAACCCACAATTTCAAACACTGACTACAAAAAATTTATGGCCAAGCACCACATTTGACATTTATTCACTATTAATTTAACAGCTGAGTAACCATGGAGCACAATGCAAAAATTGGCTATAACAGAAATGAGTATACTTGAAGTCATTTACTCGTGAAACAATGATCTAGAGATTAAAATGACGTCATGCTGATGAATCTTCAAAAGTTTGCGTATAAAATCAATATCGGTTCTGTGATGCATGATCCCCATCATGTTCTCAAATTTTGGTGAAAACCTGTGACTGATATTCTCATTTATATCTTGAAAATGAGTTTATCCACAGATGCCATGATCTAAGCAACAAAACATTCACTGATCAATCATCATTCCAATGAACCCAAGTAGCCTTCTGCTGCCCATCTATGATGAAAACTGGAAGTTAATTTAATAGAAATTAATTTTAAAATATCATTGTCACATCGTAGTAAAATATCAACTTATAGTTTGTCTATTATAAATAAATCAGTTTCGAGATTTCATTATTTTTATGGTGAAGGGGACTGACTTGTGACAGTATAGTTCTATGTATGTTGGAAAGGACATATAATATGCGAGAAAAATGTGCTTCACTTGCTGCAGTAGGCCCAACTCACTATCCATATTTTAAGTGAACATCCAATTGAAGCATATGGGATAGACTAACCCTCTAAAATTAAAAATCCGTGCGTATGCAACAAAGCCGATACATCTAGTCAATCTGCTCATCCTGACTGATATCTTAAACAAGATAGTTTGATGAATCCGAAAAAGAAAGAAACGATGTCTTTATTATAAACAATTTTTCTAGAATAAAATTATCAGTTAAAACACAGACGCCTATTACCAAATTCTGTAAAATAACACATAATTTAAAAATAAGAAATTACAGTAAATCTAGCCACAGTCAGACGGTCGAAAGTAGTGTTCAACCTTAATTTCCAAACATTGTGGTCATGTGGAACCTCCGTTGGGGTCTTTTTTAAATTCTTGGAGGTCCAATGTAACAGTCCGGAAATTAGTAGACAAGCACGGAACTCATTATCGGAAAATTTTGCATCAAATGATCTGGATGAATCTCATTTCTTTGATCTTATTTCTAATTAAACTTCTGAAAAATAGCATCCAAGGTGAGGCCCTCCTAAAGTCATTATGCGTCTTTTTTAGCTTGATGTTGCCACAAGATGCAAAAAACAGCCTTGGTTAAACACTGCAAACGTCGCATCTTCACCAGATTCCATCAGTAAGGTAAGGTTCTTCTAGTTTGTACACTCTGCCCTTCAGATCGGTAATATTTTGCCTTACAGTGTAAAAATATCATCCAACTGAATTTTACTGAGGTCTACAATGTTTCTCCTAGACTATATGTCCGAGACAAAACTACAATGAAACATACAGTCAGTATGAAACTAAAACTACTAATTATCTAGTCTTACAAAATGAAGGTCATTGAATCCAAAATGTGTCAGTTGTCCATCTTTCCCTGCTGTAAAACCTCTTAAAAAGCAGCTTTGTCACACCAAATACATTAAAAATGACAAGCGTCACTTCCCTTAAAATGTTGCGCTTACACATGAATATACCTGTCTCTTTTTTGGCTTTTTAATTTTTCCATAACGTGACTCTTTTATCTAAAGTTATAGTTCATACAGTAACAAGGCCAAAATTGCAGCTCTTTGGACTGAAACCACTCATTGGAATACACATCCTCAACAGTATACCCTCATCATTATAATTTTAAGATGAAGAGCACTTTCAAGTAATTACTAGGAAGTCTGAATTGAAGACTTCAAGGTAGAGTGTCAACATTGCAGATTCAAAAATATTGAAACAACAAACTTTTCATTGTCGGTCAACACATACTAAATGCTTACTGCTAGTTTTTGAAATAAACTGGACATACTCGTGCCTTACCAGAACTGAGTCGTACTGTGATGCACTTTGTTTCACAAACATTTAGCAATGAAACAAAAAATTATTAATTGTGGTGCATTATCAAATTGTACTATTCTGCAACTTTAGACCAAATTAATTAGAACCATGGTCACTGAGGTCTTTTAGTTACAGAAGATGAGCAGACAGAATGCCAGTAAGGTCGAGATTGGTGTTAATTAGAAATTTTGATGCAATTCATATGGATATTTTGCTGCAATATCCATACTTTCGTGCATCAAAACTTCAGCACTGTCCAGCTTAACTTCAAAACTAGAGAATGCATATTAAGAACCCCTGTCAGTGGAAAGTGTCTCGTGAATTGATGTGGCTGCACACAAAATAGCCTACCACTACAACTACTGATTGATGTGGCTGCACACAAAATAGCCTACCACTACAACTACTGATCTTATGGACAACACTAATTCTCCTTTTTGTCTTCAATCCTAGAACACAAAACAACAACCAGGAGTTATTGCAACATACAAAACGTAAAGTAGTTACCTAATTTACAAGCGGCCATAACACATGTAATGATATATTTACAATTTCCAGGTCTTTGTCTCATAATATACAAGAGATAAACCATGACACTAAACCATTTCAAGTCACCATTGCAAAAAAATCAAAATGGAACCTGGGTTGTAATAGCATTCCATTGGACACTACATGTATGTCAAAGAAGAGTGCATAATACAGGCAGTTTCATACATAGTCCAGTTCAAAGGTCTCAAAAAAATCCTTTGACTAACAACAGCTTAGAAAATATTATGCAATGTGTAAAATGTTTCTGGTGAGAAAAAATTTAAACTCCTATTCAAATTAAAATTCCTCAAACGTACCAACTTATTCGAGAAGCTCAAAATTTTAAAGAAAACACCAGTTATGTACATTTAAGAATAAAAATTTAAAGAATTGATATTATTTTGACAGAGTAATTTTCAACAAATTCTTTTAAATCCATTTTACAATACCCCATGGAAATTTACAGCATGGGTCAGTTTAACAGAACATCATTGCGAGAGGTCACCTAAACCTGGCTCGTCTTCAAAACAGCTTTGACATATTATCTCCATAACCACGCAACCACATGGTAGTTTCAAATGTGTTCCAGTTACAAAACCAGGATGTGCGGTATTAACAGGGTTGGATGACAATCATTGAGAAACTTAATGAACATTTTCGAAAGTTGTAAATCAATCCACTTCTTACCAGCCATCAGTTTTGAAAACATCCCTTGATCTGAAGACTTCTTAATTTCTGGTTGAGATCTTCCAGCTATGCCTAAAAAGGCATATTACAGTACATGTTGGTATAGTCATTTGCACAATCTGACCTCAGATGAAACACATTCGATCTTTTTACAAAGAGACCAAGATGCCGGCTGAGCAATGAATTGTAGGTAATCATTAGCACTGATGCTCCACTCATGACAAGAGCATGGCTACCCTCCTTGAATGCAGGCTGGTGGTAACACTGACCAAACCTGCTCACAGTCATGAGTATTTAGTTAAAACTAGCTGTTGCCCAGCTTGTTTAGACCTTACATTCCGTGATAACAAGAATCTAGGATTCGAAACGGCCGTGGCACCTGTTGTGTACTTAGTCACACAATAACAGGATGTTTGTAGGTTGTTATTGTTTATGAGTTCAGTAGTTTAATTGGTATTATGTCATGCGAATCTTAGTATAGGAAGTGTGTCAGAGGTAAGGCATCATATGTTGTTATGTAGTTGTGTGTATATATATTGTGATGATATGTAGAATAAATCAGTTCAGTGTTCAGTTCAATTCTGTTCGTTTCACTGCGTAGTTCATGGAGTGTCTACTTTATTTGACAAAGTAAGATGCACAACTGTAGTGGCGACGAGATGACTGCGAGCTCACAATGTTACCTGCCCCTGTTTTCCAGTGAATATGATGATAGCGAGGAGTGGGAATGCTACTTGGAAAGGTTTGAACTGTTTCTACAAGCGAATGGGGAAACAGATTTCACGAAGAAGCAAGTGGCAGCAATGTTCTTGCATTCCATTGGCAAGAAACATTATGGAATTGTACGGGATCTGGTCAGCCCAGCCAAACCCAACCAGAA
>NMRA01000065.1:879481-895511 GCA_002633005.1 Phoronis australis | reverse complement strand
AGATCAACAAGGAATAGAAAACAACCTGTTAGATTTGGATATGATGACTAATATGTTAGTGTGCATGTAATTGATATAGTGAACTTGATTAGTTTATTTTCTTAACAAGAGCCTACTTTATATTTAGTGAGGGAGAGTGTTGTGTACTTAGTCAGACAGTAACAGGATGTTTGTAGGTTGTTATTGTTTATGAGTTCAGTAGTTTAATTGGTATTATGTCATGCGATTCTTAGTATAGGAAGTGTGTCAGAGGTAACACATCATATGTTGTTATGTAGTTGTGTGTATATATATTGTGATGATATGTAGAATAAATCAGTTCAGTGTTCAGTTCAATTCTGTTCATTTCATTGCGTAGTTCATGGAGTGTCTACTTTATTTAACAAAGTATTTGAGATACACAACAGCACCAATTTTGGATTACGGGTCATCTGCTTGGGGTTACAAAAATTTTGATAATGATCAAAATATTCAAAACAGAGCTATGCCGATCATGCTGTTAGTGGCGATATGGGGTGGGAAATTGATTTTATTGTACTTGTTACTATAATAAATACTACGACAACGACGACGACTACTATTACAGTAAGTTGAAGCTGCAGTTTGGCCTTTGAAGCAGACACAGCAGATGCAGTTTGAGTAGTACTTAAAGAGTTTAAGTGTTTAAAAACATAACAATGTCTAAGCAATCAGAAATTTGCAGTTTTTAAGTTCTACGCATTACTCATAAGACAGGTGGACAGAGTATCGGTCAAGAGATTTCCGGCCATTCAAATCTGCGCCATCATCCTAAAACTGACACTTTACGTTCAACCCAATAACTTTAGGTCAACTGCGTCATCAATCTTACATATTAATTATATGTGTTCACGGACAGAAATGGTCAATGTTGCATCACGTGACTGACCTATTCATGAATGGCTTTCCCAGAATTACTTTTTGAATTTCAGGATTGGCAAACTCCAACAAAATAAATGATTTTCCAAAACATGTTAAGAACTGTCAAGGGTTTTAATGTTCTTCATGGAAACAAGAAAGTCCTATAGTGTTGTAAATTTTGAGACTAATTTTATGAAATTAAATGGCCTAATTTGATTTTTGTTCTTAGCCGAATGAAACTGAGCGAAATGCAAGTTTCACTTAATGTTTTACGTTTTGCCTCCCATAGGATTACACAAACCGAATACTACTGGCGTCGGATATTTGAAGGATAGACTTAATCCTGAGCTGTCACTGACATGCAAACAGACAACAACAGTAAGTTTTAATAGACTGGTTTGCATGATCTCATAACTGAACGAAAACCTTCCCATGAATATTTTAAAGTTTTTCAACTATTTGTCAGTGGCAAGTCAAAAGAATTGAATGATGCATGTCAAGAGAATTCCACAAGTCTCACCATAAGACTAAATAATATAATGGTGATGACAAATTCCTTTTTAAGTGTTATGAACAATGCGGAGTTTTGTTCACATTTAAATCAACCTTTACATTAATTTAGCTTTGTATGCCAAAACTCAAGAAGAGATACACTGTAGGTGCCTCAATAACCGCAACTGCTACATCTCTCCTAGAAGCAAAGGACAAACTATGAAAAAATATGAACATCATGTGAATGCCAAATGAGTAACATTGCAAGCAGTAGAAGTAAGCAGCGCCAGTGTCTCACCCATTTTCGATAAGGTAGGTGGTGATATCTTGCCTCCCTTCGACAAGGCAAGTGACAATTCTTTGCCACTCTCCTCCGGCACTCCTTTGCCCTTGGCAAATTTAATTTTGGGCAACTGCTTTGAATTAACATCAGCATTTGTATCCACCCACGAACTTGCGGATGATGGCAGTGGCGAAGTGGCAGCAGACCTCGCTGCAATTTTTTTTCTGCGTGGAGATTTTGGCCTTTCCTCGTCAGACGAACTCGGAGATCTTGAAACCCGTCTTTGGTTTTGTGGCCTCAAAAGTGTTGCCTTGGCAGGTGAACGTGACTTGGTGCGAGAGGTGGTACCTCTACGGGAGACTATACAAACCACAATGGGAATGAATGAAATGAATGGGTCACTCTGCGCTGCGTTACATAATGCAAGACAGTTGGGGCAAACAAAGATCTATATTTGATATGACAATGCAGCACCTTATGAGGGTGTTTAAATTGAAAAATACAAAGATGAGGCAATGAAAGCTAATTAGCCAACAAGCAGTCGCAGTAAAATCTCAGTAACTTAGGATGAAATATGGAAGTCAAGTGAATTCTCATTTCTTCAATTTTTATCACAAATGATGAGTAGCACAAATTTAAAATTATTCATAAGTACTATATAGCAGCTACCATTAGACAATACCGGTAGATATTTTGGGTGTTCAAAACAATACTGATAGAAGTAGTTTGAACAATAGCAAAATATCAATTTCAAAGTTAGTAAATTTAATGTAATTAATATTTTTGTCCAAATTTGGTGAGATTTTGCTATACAACAAATTTGTTTGGAATGTTGCAGGCAGGCATCAACACAAATGAATGACTCTGCCTCAAACTCAGGAAGTTGAGAGAATACTATCCATATGAAAATGTTCCACACATTTACAAGACTGTGCTAAACTAGGAATGCATCAACAAAAAATCTACTTACTCATAAAGTTGCACGGTGTCATTAAATTGTGAATATGCATTATAAAGTAAATTTACACACAATCTCTGGGGACCTTGTTATTTTTTATTTCACTATCAAATAATGATTGCATAATATTTGGAATTACTAAGGGTTTTGATATGTTCACACAAACTTGTTTTGATATGTTCACACTAACTTGTTTAAAGAGTATCTGTTGCAGAGTGTTTTCTTTAAAACCACAAGTTGTTTACAAATTGTTTGTTTTTCTGTTTCGCAGACATGCACGTACGCACACACACACACACACACACACACACACACACACACACAAACACACACACAAACACAAAATTTACCAAGAAGTCACTAGGTGACGCTTGCTACAAAATATTCAGTTTTAATGAAACAAAATCTTTAATTTGATTCCCATTTAGTTACATAAGGACAGCAAGTAACCTCAACTGCATCTACTACTTGGTTGCTATACTGATAAATGGAGAGACCAAAGGCAAAAAGAGCAAAATTAACCTTTTCTTTCTTTAGATTTCTTCCCCTTACGATGCTGAGTTTGAAGCATGTTAGCAAGGTCATCTAGTTCATAGCGCATCTCTTCTTTTGCTTGACTTGAGGTTGACAGCTCAACTGTTAGTGTTTGACGATAAATCGGATAACAGAGCTGTGATACAGTTATAGTTATGAAAAATAACTCTAAATGGCATGTTCTAGAAGAAAAGGCCAAATTTTGGGGGACAGAAAAGCACTAACTAATATGGAATGAGCACACTTCAGATATTTGCAAATGAGCAAATTATCATACATTTTATATTTTGAGTCATTTACATTCGGCATACAAAATGCTTTAGCAATAGCCTTGTATTGTTTTTGAACAATCAGCATGTATATATCAGATTATCCTTGTCAACATGACCACAATTAAGTTGAGATAATGAGACTATATATTATATTTCTGGGTTCCATTTAAATGAATGGGGATGATAATATTAAATAAAAGTCCCTTTTGGTAGCGAAAAGCCGTACCTTGAGGTTGTCGGTATTCAGTATCGGGTGTGAGGTTGACCCATTACTGCTATTCAAGAACCTGCCAGGGGTCTACATCACCAAGTCTGTGATGAGGATTACAGTGTAATTATTAAGTTTACATCCAGATAAGTGTAAGCGCAGGGTATGGGAGGCAATTGAGATTCAAGTCCACAGACCAAGACTGAACAGAGATTCTGATCTTGGTCTTCCTGTGGTGTACTCGGACCTGTTAGAGGATTCCCCCAACATTAGGGAATCGCCATGTTTGTTATTAATTGTTTTAATCCGACAACGAAAGAGGGTGCACCTGGTGGTGAACCAAGTCCGTGAGATATGGATGAAACAGCTGCACACCGACAACCTCAGTTGAGCTAATAATTACAAGAAACAGGTTGTGATCAACATAACAGCCTGTTATTCAACAATCATTATTTGTTGAACTAATTTATAAATTGTTATGTTTTCACTTTGTAGACAGAATTTATATAATGTACTGGTGCTGTCATGAATTGAAATAAACAGATTTCCGCCCCAATAAAGTCAGCAATATCATTCATATGAATATGGTAATAAAATTGAAATCTGAAACTTTGACTTAAGTTCGATATCACACTGACCAAAAATGAAACAGCGGCATCTAACATAAACTTGTTATCAAATACATGCATTGATTAAGATGAACGCCGGATGAAAATGCGGTGAGCATATCAAGTGAAATGGATGAATAAAGACCTGTTGGCTGAAGAGACTCGCCCGCGTACAGCAAGTTTTCACCACTTAATTTCTTGATTACAGGCTGTGATGTGGCGAGTTCTTTTTCAAGAACCTCAACTGAAAGTGATGACAAAGACTCACCTTATAAACGAATAAAAATGCAGCTAATCAGCACATTAAAGACACAAAATGGAATTGAAGTTTATTAACTTCCTCGTGAAACAAAAAGACCCCAATATTATTAGGTATGTAGCCTCCCACCTAGAGGTTTTGAAATAAACTCATTTCATGAACCTGCTATAAATCCTTTTCATTTAAACCACTTACCGGCCATTTTGAAATTGGTCTCAATTTATTCCTTACTTGGACAAGAAGTGATTTCGGGATTTCGGGAGAACTGACAACTTGTTGCTCGAGACTAGGTTCACAGTTGATAAACTTCGTGGTCTCTCGCAAAAACAACCCATAAGTCCTCCCCAAGCCCAGAAATCCTTTCAATCTGAACAAGGAACAAGTCGAAACAGATGTCATAACTGTATGTGGTCTAAATCAAACTCTTGAGTTTGGTAGTAAGTGAGTCTATAGTAGAATTTTAGCGAATGACAAAAATCTCAATTTAAGGAACAAGATGAATTACAAACTGGAATAAAAAACCATTGCTCGGAGTGAAAAAATCAACAGTAGAGATAATCTATTGCTGAAACAGATAAGATACTTCTTTAAGGTTAATATGTAGGACCTTATCGACAAGTGTGTAGAATTAGCCAAACATCTATAAAAGTAGAGAATTTTGCCACGTTTTCCCCGTGTGTGGGTGGGCACAGGTTGTTACAGACCGGTGCGAATAGCTTTCGGTGCGACAATAGACTGAAGACTGGTTCGTGTTAATAATCTCAACTGGACATTCACAAACCTACTCAAACAAAACATCCGACGTAATGTCTGTTTTATGGTCCAGCCAGTGCTGCGAAGCCTTGACTTGTGATGAACATCTGAGACACGTTCAGCAACTGTTACACTCACTGATTCAAATAACCTACTGTCTTTATAGGTGGCTCTCTATTGACGCTCACTATAACTGCTGATTGTCTTCACTGCAACTCTTTAACTGCTTTCAGTTAAAACTGCTTTTCTTCTGACAAATAAAAATCTGTGCTTGTGTATTTATAGACAAAAGCAATGTTCTAGAGCTTTTCACCAATTCGAGCACATTCTAGAACTTACCGAAATCTACCCAATCATTCTACAACGTATGCTAGTCACTATAATATTCCAGACTGCATTAATCGCTGTCATGCTAGTCTTCTAGAAAGTTGAGATTAACAAAGACTAACTCAAACCAGTCTTCAGTCCATCGTCGCAACGAAAGCTATTAGCACCGGTTGGTAACCACCTGCGCCAACCCACAAACAGGGAAAAATGTGACACTGTTACAGGTTTCTAAACTATTGTTCCATTTTCATTTTATATAACGTCAATTTTTTTATAAAAATCATTGAAGTCACAGTTGTTTACAGTCTCTCATGCGGAAGTGGAACATTTGAAAAACAATTCCTCACAGTTTTGGGATAACAGTAAATAAAATGTAAAACATACTCTGAAAGTTTCATGTCAGTCCAATACGCCAATTCTGAGCTACGATAGCCCAAACTGGACATTTCTCTAGGCTCCTACATAGTCTTAAAGTTCAAGTTAGTGACATGAAAAGCCAAGACAAACACAAAGTTCATAGCACAAACAGCACCTTGGATAATACATGCTGTAAGCTGAAATAAAAAAATTGGTGTGTGCGCGTGTTGCTTGAATAATTATTGCTAACATCATCAAGCAAAAATGCAAAGACGAATAAATTCATCAGGGTAGAAGAGCAGATAAATGTATTCTTAATCAGTGACACAAACAACTTTGGCTGCTAACAACACCCATCTTGAGAAGGTACTGAACACCAGGTGCAGAAGTGGACAGACTGTTCAAAACATTGGATAATGAAATTTCTCCAAGTACATGTACGTTGCTTTGTCATCAAGTTGGTTTTCTGTTGTTTTCTGATTCACGTTCACTTTAATTGTCTCTTTCTCTTTTGGCTTATTATTATTAGTCGGACTGAAATTTTTGTTTTCCATTGATATATTTAATATGTAAAGGGGACCTTCTTGTTAGCAGTCGAAAAAACCTTTAGAAGGCCTCCTCTCTCCCTCTCCCCTTCCCCCTTTCTCATACACATTTTCTCTTGTGAACAGCTCAAAAGTCAGACTAAACATGGTGCTGTGATGGACAATTTGTAATTTTTCCAGCTCAAGGTGGTCCTTTGAAAGACTGAGTCTTCCGAAATCTGACATGAGGATAGATCTCATCATCTGTTTCCGATTATCTGATGAATGCTCTTTCTGTGATTGTCTTTTCATGCTGTAGCTCCAGCGTTGTTTTTCAAATATTTTTTGAAATTTAGCATGGTGCATATTAAATATCTGATCTCATTTTTTTCACTACAACTGAGCATTCTGTAGTTATTTGTGAATTTCTGACAACTGTTCTTTCATTGACAAGTCATTTCTAATTGTCCAGTTGATTACCCCTCCTTCTACAAGACTAAATTTCTTTATTGATTTTGTCATCAATATTTGATGATACCGTATTTGCCCTAATAAGCACCCAGGGCGCTTAGAAAAATTCGCTTCAGGAAGGCACTTAATATAGTCCTGCTGTGTTAAGTCTACTATTGAAGAACCTGGTCTTACGCAATAGCGAACTGTTGGTTCTCTCCAAGACCAAAAATCATCTTCAGTTTCATTAAGGAACAATCAATCAATTTCATTATGATAAATGGTCTAAATCAAAAGCTAGTTTGACAGCAGGTTTGTGGTAGCATTAGCAATATCCTCTGTGACACGTTTACGTATCTGAAGAAAAAGTCAATGGGTGCAGGGTTTGAAACGGTCTGATCACTACTCCACCAAGTGGTCAAACGCTTGATGGCTGCTGTGAGTAGCCCATACTGTTCAGCTAATCAATTCCACTTGTTTTGCCTCAAGAATTACATAGGTGTATTATAAGTGACCACTCAGATGCAACAACTTTTACCCCACGTCTGATAATTCAAACATTTGATCATCAAATATTAAGAACATTTTCCGTAAAGGGAATTTCCACTCATTCCCTTTTTGTGCCTGAAAAGTTGCAGATTTTTTCTGTTCCTGGATTTCCATCATTTTGGCTTAAAATTAATACTTTTCATTGCTTTTCAGTCCTCGGTTGTATCATGTGCAGAAATTTCTCAACTGGAACTCTGCGCAGAAGTTTATGCACTGGAGGAGGCCCTGCAAATCCTGTGCACAAATTTCTGTGCTGGATTTCTGCGCAAGAATTCTGCACAGAAATTTCTGGCTGGAATTCTACACAAAAATTTCTGCAGTGAGGAGGCACTGTAATTCTGCGCAAAAATTTCTGCGCTGGAATTCTGCGCAGAAATTTCTGCACTGGAGGAAGCATTGGAATTTTGGGCAGAAATTTCTGCACTGGAACTCTGCGCAGAAATTACTGCACGTGATACAACAGAGGGCCGAAATCCAATGACAAATATCACTTTCTAAGCCAGAATGATGGAAATCCCGGCGCAGAAAAAATCTGCAAATTTTCAGGCACAAAAAGTGGAATTAGTGGAAATTCAACTTTAAAATGGAAAGTAGTGTTCATTAATAAGTGGACTTACTTTTCTGTCGCAGAGACTGAACCTCTTCGACCGTCTTTAAAATTTCTTTGTTCCTTTCTTGAGTGATTTTCTAATACACAAAACAACGACAAACTAATACGATGTAGTAAGCTTCTCATGAACAACTCACTTTAAGTTTTTCCACTTTTTCCAGTTAATGCCCACCTCTGGCTACACACCAATCCCAAAATTTCCTAATTGTTCACTTTCAAACAGTCACTCCTCATTCCTGATTAGTGAACAGGTGACCATGTCCTCGTTAACAAACAAATGATCAGTGCCCATTCTATATCCAGGTGAGTTAACGCTTCTCTCAATCCATTAAAAATTTCTTTATTTTAAATTCATGCCTGGCTTAAAGCTCATCTCTTATATTAGATTATTTTAAAAAATGCCATCTGCTTACAATTTCATGCATGATTTTCTGCCTCAATCACTAGGATGAGTGCAGAATGGCCTGTGGGATGACTGTTTGTAACGTGATCAAAAAACAGTAAAGCAAGGAAACGAAAGTGGATAACAAAACTAGTTGAACCCAACAGCAATGAGGCTGCAACTACCAAACAAGAGTCCAACAAATGTAATCATGGTTCTCTGGCCCATTTGAATTTCGAGAGGAGAAAAGGAGACGCTAAATGGACAATAAAACCTGATAAAAAGAGCAGTGCAGTGGCAGGTTGACACATCATCGTTCATGAGACAACCGAGTTTTCATTTGGACTCTGTGGCAAAGATTGGCTAGAATTACTATGGTGAGGAGAAAGTGAGTAGATGATTTTGTGAAGATGAGTGAGAGAAATGTGAAGTAAATGAATTACTATTTCATAGCCAAAATTTTTTCTTAACAATCTAAGAACTCATTAGCTTTGTCCCAGCAGAAAAAACATGCATTTTGTACAAAACGTGAACTTTCCATTCAGACCACTTACTGCTACAAGATGATTAAGCCTCAAGTTGTTCATGACTCAGACGAAAAACGATTTTTGGCTTTGCAAAGAATTGACGGTTTGTTGTTTACCATCATGATGATATTTGGCGCATAAAATGACACCCCACAACAAGTCGTGGTGTACAACCCAATATCAACCAATAACAAACTGTCAGTTCTTTCAAAGCCAAGATATCATCCCCAATGTAATTAAGGTGCAATTTGATGCCGATTATGGAAAGTCGTCTAAATCAAAAGCTGCCTTTTTTGACGGAATATGGTATACAGCAGCTGCTGCTGCTTTAAATGACCAACATGTAAGATCATTTATAAGAAAGTCTCAAGATAAAAAGAATTAAATCTACACTTTCTGTTTGTCAACTATTACCTAAACTTCTCAAAGTTTTAGTACATAATTATTATCCCTTACATGTGTTGTCATGAACTCAAATCTACAGAGATCCACAGGGTAAGTATACCACTGCTACTGCTTACAGCTGATCCAACTGAGTACTCGTGGACAACAGTAGATGCGAAGCATGAAAAATAAGTTAAGACTTCATGTCAGAAATTTGGTCTTAATGCTACCAGTTTACAATAATTATTACTGAATAACAGTTAGCCAGTAATTAGGAGCGCATATTAGACTGGAATTAATTCATAGAAATTATCTCAGTAATTAGCAATTATAGGTCAGGGCTTGGAATGACAAAAAAGAGGAAACTTTCTAGGTGACATATTGTTCCATGTTGTGCGATAGAAATATTTTTGTGTTGTAAAATTTAACAGATCTGAAATAAATGTTTTTTGCATGAATGAAGTCAAAATAATGACAAAAAGAGACCAAAAAGGATGAAATCCTCTTAAAAGAGGAAAATCCAAAGCCCTTATAGGTATATTCTCAGAGACTGTGTGGTTTTGCTCAAGTGAGATTACCTTATTTTTTAGAAATAGTCATGTGGAGTATAAGACCAATGAAATTTCTAGCTTAAGTTTTAAGACACTTTTCATGAATCCGACCCAACAAGATCAAAATTTTTGCATCATCACTCACCCTTTCAATCCTCAATTCTTTCTGTAAATTAACAAAACTACAGTAACTGTGAAATAAATTATTAATAATCGAGGTATAGGATTTCTTGTAATCAGTCACATGTTCTGTAAAGGTAAACCATACTACTGAAACTGAGGATACAATGGCCAACCAACGCTCCATCACCTACAGTATAATGTGGTTATGTTACACATACTTTCTAAGGATTAGAAAAACGAATGATGTTCTCACCTGTGACACATCTATTGTGGATTAAACTAATGATTCCTTTTGATATTACACACTTTTCACTATTTAATGCTTTTTCTATTGTGGATTAAACTAATGATTCCTTTTGATATTACACACTTTTCACTATTTAATGCTTTTTCAGCTCTGTTTTTTATATCTCTTCATTTTGGAATGAGGATTACCATAAGGCAGTTCAGCCAAAACAAACTTTTAAAAACACTATAGCCATTTATCTGTATTTTGTTTTATCTGTACTTGACTGGTCAGGAATGGCTCCAGCTATTGCAACATACTCTACAAGTTTCCTAAAAAAAGAGATCACACCATAGAGTATAGTACATGGGCCAATGGACGAAACCTGTGATCTAACGAATAAGCCGAGACATTACTATTCAATAGTGACACCTGGCAAAATTAGCAACTTTTACTTCCAGCAAGTACGTCGGCTGCTAATCATTGTCCGCTGTTGTGTGGTCGAATGGTAGTAGCATTGCTAAAAGTACTCACGATACCAACAGCTCTAATATTGGAAGACTTTGAACAGGGTTTCAATGCCAAAATTTTTGTTTTCGTTGAACTGGATAGTAAAATAGATGCGAGAATTTTCCGTCATAATACACTAATCAGAAACTGAAATTGGTGGAGAGTGGCAACTTCTCTAGGATAGTACGCAAGAAAACGTCGGAGTTGCGAATCTGTTGTCTATCTGTCAATGGTGATACACAGTTCCACGATTTGACTTAGTTTGTAATCTTGAAAGCATTTAATGTATCTTTGGTTAATGAATACTTACACAAGTTGACTGGTTTTCTTTCTGCAACATGTGAACAATTGGTAAATAGAAAAGATCAAATGACAATTGCCAGCGGAGAAGTCCAAAGCCTTAATAGATAGTTGCCAAAAGTCCTGCTTTTGGTGGAAATGTCCCGCTTTTTGAATGTTGCCAATGTCACAGTATCAGAATGTCCTGCATTTTGACATACGCTATGACACGCGTTGTTTGATATTTGTGACTGCATATTTTCATGGTTTGCCTCAGACTACGCCCCTTTCACTGTTAAATAGCACGGGTATGACCAAAAAACGTCTTCACCATGATGCTTCAGGGTGTTATATTCCCATTTCGGCATCCAGATGTCCAGGCATTTTACAAATAGAATGTTGGCAACCATGCATAATATATGTTGCCCTGAAGTTGCGTCCCTCAGTTAGTGTTTCTTATTTCCACCTATGGCAATTCTTCAGTTATTTGACACAAAAATAACTGTCAACTTCCTATTTTCCATGTTCAAATAAGACTAGTTTCCTTGGTCAAAAATGCTGGTGGAGCTTTACTACCAATGCTGTTTTATACACAATACAATCCAATCTAATGCAAGATCTGAGTTTCCTTAACCTTAATTTGTGGACAATTTTCTTGTACTCAAATTTCACTTGTGCACCATACTAAGAAATAAACAGGTGAAGAACTATCACTTAGTTGAATATAGTATTCTACACATTTCTTCGGAAAATTTGTTGTATATGCAGAGCAAGAAATACAAGCTTAGGTGCAATGAAGAATTAATTTCTTCATAAGGAAGTTTCAAATTTAAACATAAACAATACTTAACAACAATATAGTTATAATATTACAGAAGGAAAATTCATAAACTTATAACTCCACCCTAGTAAAAATCTCACCTTTTCTGACCTAAGTTTGTCCTACAGCAAAAGGAATCAAAATCATTAAATATCAACAGCTACTGTATATAATTAATACATTTGTGTTGAAATTCAGCCACTCAGTTAGTGTTTCTTATTTTATTTTATTTCTTCACTGGATTAATGATTTTTATTCACGTATGGCACTTCTTCACTTATTTGACACAAAAATAACTACCACCTTCCTATTTTTCCACAGCTAGTTTCCTTGGTCAAAATGCTGATGGAGCTTTTACCAAATGCGGTTTTATAGACAATACAAACCAAGCTAATGCAAGATCCAAGTTTACTTAACCTTTTTGTGGACAATTTTCTTGTGCTAAAATTTCACTTGTCTGCTATACTAAGGGCTAAACAGGTGAAGAACTATGACTTAGTAGAATATAGCATTCAACTTGATACAACAAACATGCCTAGAGAAACACCTCAAGTGTTTTGATGCTCATTTAGATCGCATTCTACACATTTCTTCAGAAAATTTGTTGTATGCAGAGCAAGAAATATGAAGAACAATGAAATAATTTCTTCACAAGGGGGCTTCAAGTTTAAACATAAACAAAGTTTAATCATAATTATAAACTATAACAATAAAAAAGCAAAAAAATCATAAAAAATTACCTCCACCCTAGTAAAAATCTCACCTTTTCTGACCTAAGTTTGTCCTATGGTAAAAGGATTCAAATTCATTAAAAACACCAACAGCTATATAATAAATACACTGTATAAGATAACAAAGAGAAACTGCACCTTTCACTAAATTAAAGTAAAAATTATTACGAAGAACAAAATTCCACGCTCTTCTGGCACATTTCCATGGCTGAAACTGAGGAGCATGTGCTGCCTAAAATTATGAAACATTACGTTTACCATAAGTGGAAAAGGGAGTGAAATGAAATATGAAGATGAGGACTTACCAGGGCTGATTGAGTCTCATTCTGCAACAGGGTGACCAATGCAATGAGAAGGCATGAAGAAAAAATGTTACGTTTTGTGAAAAGAGCATTCATTGTTTTGTAGCTGTATTTGTGACAGATAAAGCCAACAACTGAATGAGATGAAGGCAAAACAACAACTTTACTAAGCACATACTCATTAGGTCACAAGATGTGGCCAACAGATGGCATGCAGACCAGGCTTAAAAATCTTTGCAAAAGATCTTGTTATGTAGAATAAGCATAAAATACTTGCTTGTAGTTTTTAGATTTACTAGATAAGCCTGCTAAAGCCAAGTTTACATCATGCATTTTGAAATGCGTGAGACGTTGTTTTTGAAAGTGGTTTCAGTCCTTCATATCAAGTGTTTCAGATTAGAGCAACAGAAAACTATGAGCTGGATAGGCAATTAGGCAAGTTAGCTCTAAAACAATCCAGCCAGAGGCACAGTTCCTCACCAATAGTCAAGTATTGGTATAGTGCCCTGGTACTGTCGTCTTTGGGTCAACTTTGTAATATTTCTATAAAACACAGTAAGCTTGTGACAACTCAATAAAGTTGTAAATTCCAGAACCCTGACCTGTGTGGTTTTATATACTGTAAAATACTGTGGTATCATTGTATTCTACAGTACTCTGACAGCCTTTGATATTTTGATATACTGTAATATACCGTGGTAATTGTAATCCACAGTATTTTGAAAGACCTCAGTATTTTGATATACTGTAGTATACTGCTATTATTATATTCTACAGTATTTTGATAGACCTTAAGTTGGTATTTTGATATACTGTAGAATACTGAGGTATTATTGTATTCCACAGTATTTTGACATACTTTGGATCTTGATATACTGTAGAACACAGTATTATTGCATTCCACAGTATTTTCACATACGATATTTTGACATTCTGTAACATATCACACAGTATTATTCCATTCTGCAATATTCTGGCATTCATGTACTGCAGCAGTTCTCTCTGGAATTCATGTATTACACAATATTTTGATAGACCAAGGTATTTTGATTTACAGTTAGTATAATGTGGCATGACCACTGCATACCACAGTATTTTACTGACTCAGAGGTATTCTGATATTTCACAGAATTATATTTGAATAAAATCTGGTCTGCTAGAATACTTACAGAATTAAACTCCTAACACCTCGGAGACATCATGCCTCCTTCAAACTGAAGATTGTCTGCTTGGAAAGAGAGTTTGCATGATCTCGTAAGAAGGCCACAGATGACCGTTCCCGCAAATTCTCAGTAACTGCTTGGTATGAGAGTTTGCGTGATCTCGTAAGAAGGCAAGAGACGACGGTTCCCACAAATCCTCAGTACCTGCTTGGTATGAGAGTTTCTGTGATCTCGTAAGAAGGGAAGAGACGACGGTTCCCACAAACCCTCAGTACCTGCTTGGGATGAGAGTTTGTGTGATCTCGTAAGAAGACAAGAGTCAATGGTTCCTGCCAATACTCTGTACCATCTTCCCTTTGAAGGAGGGGTGATGCCTCCGAGGTGTTAGGAGTTTAATTCTGTAAGTATTCTAGCAGACCAGATTTTATTCAAATATAATTCTGTGAAATATCAGAATACCTCTGAGTCAGTAAAATACTGTGGTATGCAGTGGTCATGCCACATTATACTAACTGTAAATCAAAATACCTTGGTCTATCAAAATATTGTGTAGGAGTTTGACTTAATTTTTAAGCAGTCCTTCAGACCAGATTTAATTTAAATACAATAAACTAGTTCCTGGATGGATGAACAACATTTTATTATCCCACCATATTATCACATATTAAAGATTAGTAGGACCTTAATGGCTGGTCTTTTTTATTAGTAAAATATAGAGAGGCAATAGCAAAACTACAGCTGTATCAATTGATCAAATTTCCTTTGATGAAAATGTTCCAAGGAGAAATCTCAAATAAAGTGTAACAATTTTCTAAATTATCATTTCTTTTTTGTTTTATGCAAATTTTTAGGTTTTTCATGAAAATGATAAAACTACTTTTAAATTTATGAGCCCCTCAAGCAAAGGTTGAGCATTTTAAAGACAATTCCTACCATCATTTTGGAGAACATAGCATAGTATCCTATGGATCCAATCAGAATTGATGTTCCTAAGTTAGCCAAAGTTGGACATTGTTCTACGGTCCCAACAAACCTTTAATGTTTCTGTTAACACAATGGTATTTCAATGTATCACTACCTACCCTGGAATCTTCCAGAGCTTGTTTAAGGTATTCAATCTGGTCCGCTTGTTGTTGAGATTTGATTGACAGGTCGTGAATCCTTTGCTCCTCCTCCTCATACTCATTAATGGTGTCAGCTTGTAGGACTGAAATAGTCCAATCAGCCGACATGGTCACATGTGCTTTATAGGGAGATCAAGAGTGAGTTGGAATGATACATGCAACAAGCCCGTGAACGAAACTTCAATCAGACAAATTCTATCTAAAAATTACTTTATCAAATTTCTTCACAAACATAAAGCTTCAGAAAATTTTAACCTGTTGTTAGCATGTTGTGTACTGTTTGAGATGTCATAAAATAACATTTGGCAAATTTCCCACAATTTGTAGCTAAGTAATTAGCTCTTGAAAAATGGTTATTTTAGCAATTATTCTTACTTGTGCCATGTCGTGAACACATCCACTAAAACAAGAAACTGTAGGAACACCACATTTATCCACCTTCACTCTTATCAGGCTTCTATTGTGAGTCAGCATGCGTGAATAATTGGCTGATAAGCCACCTTTGGAACTACTTTGGGCTGAATGGATGACCAGGCCATAAAATGATAATTAGCCAAGAGAAGTTACTATAATGCAACAAAGAACAAGTAATAATGTCTTGCATCACCTAGCCTTGGTGGAAAGCTGTATACTGTATTGGCTCAAACAAACGCTTAGAAAAATTCATTTCACGGGGAGGGGACGCTTATTGTAGTGAGCCTACGGCAGTTGAAACCCGGTTTCCCAAACGGGTAAAATCGGAAGCTAGGATTCATCAAATTTACGCTCTGTGACGTATTTGTAGCCTATGACAGCCTTTCTACAAAATTGTGGTGCATTGCTATCAACTTCCGTTGTTAAATTAC
>NMRA01000065.1:863506-875458 GCA_002633005.1 Phoronis australis | reverse complement strand
ATGGCCGACGCGATCCAAACAAAGTGACCCGAATTTCGCCACAAAACTTGCAATAACTTTACAGTGCTTGCCCCGATTTTGATACTTTTTCGATTTTTACTGAGTAGAATGTACTACCTTTCCGATGATAGCAAAGTACTTTTTCAAAACGAGGAAAAAAATAAAACCGAAAAAATAGGTTCGACCCATATTGGTTCCTAGGTTCGACCGCCCTACGTAAGGAACTAAACACCAATGCTATTTTAACATACTAAGTACGCGTAACATTCCAAAAAAATCAACGACCACTAACTACAAACTATAAATACACTACATATGCAAACGAATCACGATATATAACTAATAAAACAAAATAATGAAGACTTTTCGAGCAAGCCATAGCACATTCAGTTACAAGGAAAAAATGGCGGTGTTCAGGACAAGTTCCTGAACTGATGAGCCGGAAATGTGAATACGGAAATAACCGATGACAACCGGTAATCATACGCTCAGAGAGAAGGGTCAAATACTGTTAAAAAATCGCTTTTGGCAAGAAAGGCGAAAAGAATATGAAGAAAGAGTGTCGAAAATAAGAATTTATGTAGTAAGTATTTTCGGATACTGGAACCACATGGGCAGTTTGCAAGAAGGACTTTAAGCCTGTGAAAAGCTTTCAACATCTTGGTTTTGCATCAGTTTCAAATGTTAGAAGCAAAAATAATGCTTGTGCGATTCTAATCCTGCCTGTAAACGGCCCTTTACAAAGACTTTGTACAAAATACACCATCCAATAAGCTTGGAAAAGGATGTTAAAGAACACGCCGTTTAAAAAGGGACTGTGCAATTTAGGGTGGTGGGCACTGCACAAGGCTGATATCCCGGACAAATACATTCCATGTAATGTGGACAAATTGTCTTGATATAATTTTTTGCATGCTACCTAGTTTTTAGAGTGAGCGTGAAATTTAAATTTCTGTGAATGAAAATTGCCACATGCTGAAATGAACGGATATCGAGTGATGGAAATGATTTCAAGAGAATGAAGTTTGTTGAGCACAGGCACTGGTGTTGGATTTTTCATGACAGCGCTCAACATTACAAACTCTTGACAGAAATAAACAGAAGAGATCACACCCTATAAGCAATTAATAAGGCACTGATAGAGATTCTGCAGAGCTGAAATGAACCAATATAATAATGGAACTATGGCCAATAAATGTACCCAAAAATATAGAGTACTCTGACAGCAGTAATGATCATACAGCAAAATCTCATCAATTTCGGGAGAGACTAGACTAAGTCTTTTTTCACTTTTAAGAGGCTTCGAACACCCCCCTTGTCAGCGATTCCTCAGATTCATTTCCGATGATACCTTTGGTATGCACCTTAAAAATGACGTAATGTTTTCTTGGTGTAACTTATCTCTTTTTAAAAAAGAAGAAACAAAATTAATTTCATTTTTTGGCCATACTGTATCCCAAATTGGAGAGATTGTACACAATGACATGCCAATGAGTGAACACAGCCGAGTGAATCCAGAATGGCCATAAACAGCAATGAAGAAATGCGCTGAAATGAACAAATATGAGATGATGAAAATGATTGCCAGTTACGGTTGCTTGATATACCTTTCGACAGCCTGTTGCCGAACTGGTAAGACACGTCCACGACTGACGCCATTCGCATCATCATCAGGACGAGCTTGACTCTGCGTTCGAATTCTTCTTTCTCCTCGTCGCATTTTTTCTGAAAAAAGGCTCAGAAAATGAGGGATAAGTCATAGGGGACTTGTGAATAACCCTTTGCTGCCGCTACATTATAGTTTTCAAAATAAACTCAAAGACTTAATGACAAACCTCAACCAGACTCCGCTAAACTTGTAAAAATCTGCCAGTTTGGTGAAACTTTTGTAAATTAAACAGACTGAGTCTTTTTGCCAAAGTTTAATGCGACATTATTACGCCAAGCAGTTGTTTGTTTATGAAGGGACTTGTACTGTAAGTTGTCACAATTTTGTCAATGAGCATGTCGAGACTTTGTAAAAAATTTAATATCCAGAATTGAAATGGATCATAGTAGTTGAAAAGAAATGGATTTCTAGAATTAGTTTTGTGTGCTGGAAACTTAATGAACTTTGACACTGAGCAGTATTTGATAACTACTAACTGTATTGAGTAAACTGAGCTTTCAGTTTTGCAGCTGGTGACTTGAGGGTGCAGTGTAAAAAGTATCCTGCTGGCGGTGAATTATCGTAACACTGACAGAATAATATGATCGGAATTATCCCCCTTTGTCATAAAAAGCAATCATTGACATTATGTTTAAAAGGAAGAAGGAACCGGAATACCTTTTACACTGAATCAGCCATTTGCAGGCCACTAAGATGAGGTCATTGTATACAACAACAGTATGAAAGCGATGAGAGTTACAGTTGACCTCTAGCTGATTGGCCATCATAAGAGAAGTGTTTCAACTTTGTTATCATTTTTCCAGCATTCTGAACGGACTGTGTTGTCAGCTGACAATCAACTTGATCCAAAGTCTTTCATTTTCTTGTCTTGTCAGAAACTCAACTAAGGCATTCTACCTTGAGGCAGTTTGATTTGATCATAATTTACCATTGATTATTATATCTGTATGAATTCATATGAATGGCACGATATCATATAATTATGGTAGAATCCCACAATGTTTCATATAATTTTTCATGTGAAATTGATCAGCAATGGTGACAATTTATGTTTATTTCCTATCAATCAGCAATGGCAAATGATCAAAAGAGATTTTCCACGACTGACGCTATCAACGATGATCATTTATCAACAGCCTGAAAGACCACTTATCCTCAACGAGACATGAATTAATACCAACCAAAATGGGGCGCAGAACAATCCCAGAACTTACATTGTATTCGTTCATTTTGGCCAGTTTTGCCCTCAACTTGAAAGATTCCTGCTGCTCTTCTTTTATCGTGGCCATCAACTTTGCGACCTCTGATTGTAAGCCAGCCGACTTCTGAAAGTTAGAGAGAGAGAGTAACTATAAGCATGTCAACGAAGACCGATTCACGCTAGAATGACAACACAAGAGATTGCACCTTTTGGAACATGAGCTGCGTTAATTGCAACAGACTGGTTCGACCTCTGAAACTGCATTTTAGAAATTTAGCATTTTCATCATCACGCTAACTTGCCGGTAAATTTCCCATCATTTCCATTCTTGACAGACGGCCAGTCATGACAGAACGTGCAGTAGCTTCAGAGACAAAATGATGCAATACTGCAGTATTAACTAATAACTCATGTAGTCAACCACAAGAAGTGGGTAGATTACATTACAGTGTGTATGGTTTTGAGCTTTTACAGTACTGACAGGACAAAAGTAATGAGAGAGACAAAAAAATGTTTCCCAGTCGGCAGCTAATTCTGTTATCAGCAAAAATTATTGGTAAACAACCACCAGGGTGGAAAATTTCTAATTACAGAACTGGTATTACTTAGCTACCTTACTAACTTTGCACTTAATTCGCTTTCATTCTCAGTCTTGAGGGAAGACTAATGTGATATGGTGAATTCAACTTCCACCCACCATGATTATGGGGAATTCTGGGTCATTTTGTCTGACTACTTTTGACTTGACAATGTACAGCAGTCTGCCTTAGTGTGTCAGAATTAGAGTTTGACAGGCCTACAACTAAACCTAGGTATACAAAATATAGTTTTTGTTCAGTAACATTTAAAACATTAACCCATTGCAACAATTTTTTCAAACAATATTCCAACTTTTTAAGGAATACCCATGCACTTTTATCAAGTGCTGTCTTTTTGGACTCTTGAATATTCGACAACCTTCCACAACATACTGTAACTGATTTCGTTTAAACTTCAACAGGACACAACAAATTTCTTGAACACCATATATTAAGTCATACTCGACATAACAACACTCACTTCTCTGAACTCGGCACATTCCTTGTTTTTCTGCTTAGCAATAATCATACGATTCCTTGAAGCATTTTCTAATGACTTCAGTTGAGCGCCGCATTGCATTAAAGCTGAAAAAAGCACAAACTGTGGCTTATACAAACTATGTTTACTTAACTTTTTTTCTGGATTATAATTTTGAGATGAATAGTTCAGGCTATTATTTAAGGTAACATTCACCTAAAAATACGACAGTGATCCTCAAGGTTTTGCCTACCTTTGTTACCAAGGGTCTAGGGCCCTTATTATTAAAGGTACTATGTCCCGTCTTAGGTAAGAAATTTGCAACTTCGATTTTAATTTGTATACAAGGTTATTAAACACTTCTCATGAAGGCGGTCGATAAGTCCAAAATTGATATGGAAAATTACGAACTTTAGCATCAGTTATTAAGTTTCGGTCCTCTAAAATATGCAGCAAAACATTTGCAACAACACGCTTGCAACTGGTTTAGTTATGATTGGGCTTACAACCTTTGACAAAAGAGGTTCCAGGTTTCTTTAAATATCTTTCATGTAACCATGAAACAAAAAAAACATGTTTTTCTAAAATACATCAATTGGCTATCACAGAAATGTATTTATGAAAATATTGCCCGAACATTTTGTTGTTACATAACCTTGCTTTTTTGTAAAACACTGCAATTTTTTAAGGATGCTTTATTTCTAATTCTCACACTTGGAAATTATGTTTGTTTGGTCAAAAATGAAGTATTCAAAATGTAGTGAAAAATAGTTGAATTCATTTTGACAATATAATTCTCGACCAAAATGCCTTTAAAGAAAAATTTGAGACATACTTTTGAGACTAACAGAATGAATAAAGAGTACTTGTACGTTTCACTAAAAATATGGAAATTTTCACACTTATAGAGGTTGCATAAACCTCCATAATAAACTACAATTTTAAGGAGAAAAAGTCGCTGGACTACATTACCAGGGTATTTATTCATTTTGAGCAGATAATGTGTTTCTGAAATCATCAAAAATTTTGAATCAAAATTTATGGTTCCTGGGATTGAAAATCAATGAAAAAATTTGAAGAAATCTGACCCTCCATAGCTAAGACAGACACTTTTAACAGGTGGCAGTAAGAACACTGCAGTGATATATTCAGAACAGAATTTAGCATATAAAGGAAGTATACCATTGGAGAGTTCTGTGTTCTTTATGAATTTCTTCATCTCAACCATGGTTTTACTGATATTTCCAATAGCTTTCAACATAGCGTTGTCGTCATTAGTCATGGATGTCTCTGTAAAAAATAGTTAAAACTTAATAAATGAGGAGGCAGTATCGCCCAGTCGTAGTTTCGGTGTGTGACAATCGAAAGGTCGCAAGATCAAATCTCACCAGAGCAACACAGTAAGGTCTCCTATCTTGGATGCAAGAGTGGAGGATACTGTACAGCTCTTGGCTATAGGGGGCAGCACAGATAGAAAGGTGAGAGCTGAGCTGTGTGTCTCAAGTACAATAAATTTTAGTTCACATCATTGAAACCAGCACACAGTGTGGTAAAATGAGCACTGACTTGTAATGTGTGTTTAGTAAACAGCAGAAATGTAGTACACATATTGATTTGAATGAGAGAGAGTGAGATTTGTTGTTGTAAGGTGATTCAATAATTATGTTCCGTTGACTACTTATTATAATATGCTAATTAAGCACTAAGGATACATGCTAACATATTCCCCTCATTGCCTCGTGAGGTTCGTTTTACCACAGATGTGAGCCATGAACCGAGCTCATTCACATAGGAGGTGCTTAGTTCTCCATGTGCACTGACTCTAAATCTCATGAATTTTGGACAAAACTAATTAACCAAATTGACCTTTTTATTTTCCATAAGCTTTTAACAATGTTGTGAATGCCTAATTCCTTAAAAACATTGTCCACGCCTGGTAGCTTTGGTGTAGAAATGATAGAAAGCATTTATTCCATAACCAATTATCTTTTACAAAAAACATGAAAAACTAATCGTTTACGTTTCTGCTATTATTCGTGTCTGAAATTGGTAAGATTTTACTGTTGGTTTATTGTAATAAAAATGAACTAGGGCTGGTCTGGTAATTTACCTTGTGAATTGCCAAATAAAATTTAAAATACGACGGTCATTGATAAGACCAAATGGCCTTTTACACAATGGGGTCGTGAATTCGATGAAGAAAAAGTCATTAAATCGGATTTTTTCTTTTCAGTCTTAGGTCACAGATTTGAAATTCGTCTTTGAATACTACCTTAATTTTCAGCCGTTCTGCCTTATGCATAATACTTCAACAAGATGAACAGAAAAACGCTCATGACGGAGAGTCAATAGTTACTAAATAAATAAAAATAACTTTAATGCCGATGATTCTAAATATTAAGATAATTGTCAAAGCTCATTTCACCCTAAACCACAGAAGGCAGATCTATCAGATTATAAGAAAAAAGCAATTCAGTATTATGTAGTTTCAGCTGTTTGACTTGAATTTCATTCTGATCCAGATGACGGTAACGTTATAGAAAATAACTGACTGAAATGTTAAATTTTCAAATGAAACTATTTTAGCACAATACTAAACTATGGCCAAAGACAAGTAGACAAAATATCTGGGTAATAAAACTGATGGAAATAATTGCTAAAAATATCGGACCACTACTAAATGAACAACAAACTACACAGTGACCGGTAAACTGACAGGATCAATTAAAGGTGCTATGAACCAAATTGCTGTCAAAGTATACTAACGATTTCCAGATTACTTACGGTATCGCTATGGAAAAACTGTTCTCGACTCCTTTCTTACTCAGACGAGCGATGATTTATGGGTTTGGAAAGAACTGTTTGTCTGCCATTACTCAAGACGAGACTCAATAATACATCAGCATGTAATGGTCGTTCATTGTACGTACCATGCATAGTCTCAACCGACAGTTCTATCCAAGCTCGGATATCAATTCTAATTTAAAATTCATTTTCTACGGAATGCAAGATTACATTAACCTTTTAATTAACAAACATCCAGTAACTTACCGTCAAGAATACTGAATGACATGTCAGGTGGTTTTCCCGCTCTGATGTCGAATATGTTTGATCTTTTAGCATCCAACAATCGACTGAAACGTTTTGAATCATCTTTCTTACACACACACAGTAATAGACTTTTGATACACGGTGTAGAATTTTAACCAGCCAACAAGAGAACATTAATTTTCTTCAGCTAATAAATGAAACAATTTCCGATTTTAAGCTATTTTGCATTAAGTGAAACTAGTGATTATATTATATCGGTTCTGTATTTTTTAGGACATTTTCTTGTCACAATAACCACAATATATTCTAAACCATGTTCACAAGAAAACAGTTCGACTTTGCTTTTCCAGTGAAATTCAACAAATAAATTAAGTTCCCACATTTCTGACAAATTATGCACAAGCATTGGATTACAAAATTAATTTAAACTCTGGAATTTAAAAAAATAAAACGTAAAACTTTACATTTTTGCATTATTCAAAAGGTTACTGCAAATGTTGCATAGTGACAGCTAGCTGACAACAAAGTGAAATTTTCTCAGAACTTTCTTTGTAGAAAGAATTCTAAAAAATGAAATTACACTTGTCTGCCATGCTGTGTCCCAAACTTAAGAATAAACTTACAGCTTCTTAATCAATGCTTTCTTCTTGCGTAGAAGGGTAAACAGCTTTTTACCAATAAGGCGAATCTTGTCAACTAGAACATTCCTGCTATCTTGGGAAACCCTAGAGTAGGTATAAAGATTTAAAAAAGTAATTAGTCACTACAAAATATTTCATGGATAGAAAATGGCATCATTGATGCTATTATGGTCCAGCAGTTTCGGACATGGACTATTTTACAGAAGACCTCAAATGAGTCTAGAAATAAATACCACATCAAAACTTAATGTTACAAACGAGACCTGCTTCATGTCAGCTCGTACACACACGCACACACATACGCACGCACACATGCACACAGACAGGCATACAAACTAATAATATTATCGCTGGATCAGTACAAGATGAACCATACGAACGTGAACATGAACGTGATCGTTAAAAGATTAATACTTTGAATTGCTAGTAATTCAACGGAGTTCATTCTCGAACTTGTAACAATCATAACGGAGTTATCAAGTGCAAGTTAACATTAGACAGCCATACCGCAAACCATGGTATATCTAAGCACAGAATAATTATTAGCAACCTTGAGCTGGTACATACTGCTTAAGTGCAACACTGAAAATGTCAAAAATGATTCTGGGTTTACAAGGATTAGCTAAGCGGAACAGGATAATCTTAACACTTACATGACGCTTTCATATACTCTTTCCATGTCCCGCTTTTGCTTGTCAATCTCACATTCCAAGGGACCAATGAAATGCTCCTGCAATAAAAAGGGCGGGACTGCAAAACTGCACTAAAATTTTAGCTACTGAGAGGAGGTACTGTGGCCTAGTGTGATGGTGCCCGCCTACTTTACTCAAGGTCGTGGGTTCGAGTCCCACTGGGCCACACTGCTAGACCCTTGAGTCAGGTCTCTAGCTCCTCAGCTTAGTTTTAAGTATATATCAATAAAGCACAAAAATATTTCCAGGTGATCAGTGCAATGGACCCACATGCGCCGCCTGTGGACGTCTGGTACAACGTGTACAACGTGTACCAGACCACCTGCAATTATTTTTTATATATTATAATAATTTTAGCTAATTATAATCTCAGCAAATCAGATAACACAAGACACCAAAATTATGTACCTCACAGAATCTTGGAAGATCTGAATCTTAAAATATTGGAACTAACTCAGTCCAGAAATGCCATATTTAACACAGCCTTTTCATAATACCGTACTCATCCGGGCTATCGCCCATGCTCGGCTTACCGCCCACCCCTGAAATTTTCAATTTTTTATTTTTAAGCGCCCATGCTCCGCTTACCACCCACCCCCAATTTTGTATGATCGAGACCTCCTTAAAAGTGTGTGTGCTTTTGTGAATGTTCATCTCGCAAAACTAAGATTCCAAAACGTGCGCAACTCGCTTACCTTTCAATGACAATCAATCAGTTTTAGCAGAACCAGGAACTTGCCTTAATATGTCGGTAAAATACCCACATTCTCATGATCTTTACTGAAGGTGACACAAGTTTTCCTTTGTCTCATGCGCGGAACTCGTGTCAGCATGTACTGATCACTGAGACAGCACTTGTCGAATGTATTTGATTGCCGTAGAAAAAACAACAAAGCGGTACTTTATAAAAATTTCAAGTCCGTGGCCTACCTTTCTGGATTCCCCGTGACAGTACACAAAACATCACCACCCTGAGCAATGAAATGAAAAAAAACACGAGCACACTCGGCTGGTACATGACCAACAATTTTGGAAACTCCACCGACATTATTTTGGATGCAATTGTTTTGAATACAAGCAGATACGGGCCATTGTTCCGTGTCTTTGTTAAACGCATGTTTTTAATGACTCACTCATGATGCCAAAATAGAATGGCCCAACCAAAAGCAACAACGCAAGAAATCAACTTGTAATTAAACGCAAGTCGAACATTCTATCCACATCTACATGCCGGTCAGAAACTTATGTTTTGAATTCGTGATTTGCCTGTGTTGACTTTTTACATGATGTGTTTTTGCTTTTTTACAAGATGTGTTTTTGCTTCATTATTTTCGCAGCCGACTGACCTCCCTTATTGCCTAATAGTAGTATCATCTGATTGTTCAGCATGTGCTTTGAACAAATTCTGGGAGGTCGGTGTTGGCTGTTTAACACACAAAGAAATATAATGTACTGGAATATAAAATGTTACATTGTTCATACTAGGTTCAAAAATATTTAGAAGAAAGACCGGCTGTCAATAAATCTTCAAGATATTTCTTTAACTGCTCATTCCTGGTGCCATTTTAGTTTGAATTCAGAAATCTGGTTCAACTGAAATTTCCACAGTTACAGCCAATCAGGGTGTTTGTTTATGTTAAATTCTCACTGAATTCTCACTCCAATTTTGGCAAGTCCAAATTCTCACTCAATTCTCACTCATAATTTTTCTAAGACCAAAATTCTCACTGGATTCTCACTGTTACATAACATTTTCTCACTATTTCCTCACTGACTGCCCCTGTTGTTCAATTCCTACTGGGTTCTCACTGGCATTTCTAACTATAATTGGTGATTTAGTGAGAATCTAACTGGAATCTAACTGGAATCCAGTGAGATTCTCACTTTCTTTTTGCACGTCTGGTTGCCAAAGTAACTAGCGGCAGCATATCTTTACAAAATCACCTGCTTCCCGTAGCAATACATGACGATCTAGCGTAGTCTTGCATGATCTTACTTTTCTCTCAAGAAACTTGCCCTACAGAAAGCACGTCTATCTGTAAGAATACCTTAGATCCAAGGCTTGACGAGCAGCGAACGAGGTACGTAAAAACCAAAGCACGCTTGGGATCACTGTGCCACTATATCGTGTGCACTATTCCACTTCAGCCCATCGAAGTCCGTTACTTCAATCCGCAGACGTACATTTATATTATAACTAATATGCTTGAAGTCTGACGTCAGTGTAGTTCCGCGAGGGTAAAATCGGTCTTTTGTGCAGTAAATACCCATTCCCGACTTCTCAAAAATTTCGATTTTAATAACCGCCCATGCTCAGCTTACCACCCACACCATTTTTTAGATTCCCAATTTAAGCACCATGGGCAGTAACCCGGACGAGTACGGTAGTTATTACGTGATTCAACCCATTTATCTAAAGCAATTTAAAAGTATTTTGTGTCAAAATGCAAAAGAATAAATAAAAAAATGAAACACAAGCTACTTACGATGTCCTCGATTGTAAATAGCCAGTCTCCGACATCCTCCATAGCATGCAAACGCACTTCGCACGTCTCGACATAGTCGTCAATAATTGTTAGCATGCGACTCCTGTTTTTACGCTGAAAGTTTAATTCGCATGAATTAAATCACATTTGAGCTAAAAAAACTTTATTGCCTGTTGATGTACCAGAAGATATAGCGTCATGCCTATATGAGGCAACCTGTACTCAAGTAGCATAGTACAAACCATACAGCCATAGACATCGTGGATGGAACCTCAGCCCAGATCTCTCCTTTAGTTAGCTCTGTTTGTTTGTGTACTTTGTGAGTGCATGACTGTGTACATGTGTGAGATAATTGCAATGGTTTTCAAAATTATGAAGAAAGGAAATTCAGCCAGGTGTCCGATTGATCAACACTTAATCCAGTCGCACACCTATTTCCACATAAAATGTCCACAGGGACACAGCTGCAAAATGCAACTCATTAATAAAAATGAAACATTCCACCTAAAAATGAATTTGACCATGATCTATATTGAACACGTGCCAATCGATTTCACAAACCAAATCAAGGAAACACGTGCCAGAAAAATCTCTGACTAAGAAATGAAGCTCTGAGCTGTAACTAGCTAAATGAAATTTGATAAAAAAGCCCCCTACCCTCAGTTGCAAAACTCTCAAATGCCTTGACACATTACCATTTCCGACCAATGATGGAGATGTCATATCAAGAGATTTCTGGTAAACAAACTATAAGACACATATTTTACCCAAATGCTTTGACAGCATTATCAGGCAAATGGATGGGGGGGGCACTAAAATCTCTGACTAGGACGACTAGACAGTGACGGCGATGAAATGAAGAGAAGTGTTAAGTTGAATGTAAGCACTATCGTCAGATCCAAGTAATCATATATCAAAAACTGGATAATGATCAACGATAAGACAGTGGAATGTGTATGGAAACGCAAAACGTTGAAATATGAGCTTAGTGAAAGAGTCAAAATATGACAGAAGAGAGCAATGTGACAATGAAATAATGACATGATAAAAATCTTACTACAGCGTAATCCCTCTTTTTGCTTTCATCCTGTTGAATGAAATGGAGACATGATTAGCAGAAGGTTAGAGAGAGGGAGGGAGTGAGGGAGGGAGGGAG
>NMRA01000065.1:844204-863487 GCA_002633005.1 Phoronis australis | reverse complement strand
GGAGAGAGGGAGAGGGAGAGGGAGGGAGAGAGGGAGTCGAGGGAGAGGGAGAGAGAGAGGGGGGGAGAGAGAGAGAGAAAGAGAGCATTAAATAGCGCAAAACTCAAGTTAAAAAGACATCAAGAACAGGTCTTGTCCACCAAACATATCTATTCAGCTTTAGCTATGGTCAGACAATTGGAGTCATGCCGACTAAGACAAATTGACATGGAACAACTCACCATTTGAACAGCAGCTGTTGATCGCAGTTACAGCTATAATGTTACGCTTTTGGCAAGGTCTTCATCTATTAAGCACCCAATATAGCTTATAGTAAAAGGTTATTTTGTCAAATTTGTCAACAAAAACAAAGATTAAGGACAATTTTTGTCTAATGAGGTTGTTTCGTTCCGAGCAGACATCACTAGAAAACTATATTTTGGTGAAAGTTTCATAATGGTAGTTCACAAAATTTTAAGTCTGGTCTGCACGCCACCTTTTGGCCACATCACATGACCTAATGAACATATTAAGTTTGAAAAGATTTCTGCCCTCGATTGTGACTTGAACCCAGGACCTTGTTCTGCTAATCAAACAATAGAGTATTTAGACTAAGAAAAATAGAAAATCATAAAATTGGAAATTATTTTTGTCCAAAAAGCAAAGAATTACCCTTATTGTTGCAGTTCAGCAACAGCAGCATCCTCAAAGAGAAAAAAATATGGCAATTGGATGGTCCACAACACGTGTGCGTAAAGCAAGTTCCATTTCTGCCTCGCGTCAATTGCTGGCTACATATTGGACAGGTGCGCCATAAAATTGCCATTGTTCAAACTGCCACGAATTAGTCATGCCAGAGCATTCATTTGCAGTACCTGGTTGACCTACATGTAGCACAAGGAACTGCCCAAGGTGAAGTTTTGACATCTTGTCTGATCTACATTCATCTTTACTTTTAAATTAGTGTTATGAATTCAGATTTAATTCATCTACCTGACTACTGCAAATACAGGGTTTTAACCTGTTACAGATTTACTCGACTTATTTGACATAATTTTAGGGCATAAAAAGTTGTTACCGCGGCACGTATGGCCATTAAAAGGTTATACAGACTTTGGGTATTTACTTGTTTTTAAACAGTCAAAAGTAAGAAAAAAGTTCAAAATTAATGGTATTTTTGAAGATGACAAAATTGAGGACAGGAAATTTTGTTAACAAATGCCCTAACTAAGCCAATAAAAACCCACAAACAATGAACTTAGCAATGATGAATCTTCCGTGTTAAAGCAATCAATGAACTCCAATCAGTCCAAGCTTTTACCATTTGTACTAGTAAGAACAGTTAACTCACCGTATTAATAATTAAAAGCAAAACAATGGGCACTACCCAAAACATAAACCATAACATTACAGTTTTCACCAAAGATGGCGCTGCATGCCACTTCATTCATACAACGCATATTGCTATGGCAACTGCTAGATCTGAAATCAGGTGGGAGTTGCAAATTGAGCTAAACTGCCCCCTACAGTAGTACTCAGCAGAACACTTTGGACACCATACCGTATATTAAGCTAACAATCGACAATGACTACGGCTGCTATAAAATAATCAATACTATCTGGTGAAGAGCGTAGAGAAGCATTTTAAAGGCAGATAAAACAGACGTGGAATAATGAATGTACGGATATTTGAGTAAAGCAAGTGTGAATGAAACTGTAGAGAAGGGTCAGTGCAGGTAAGGAGGTCATTTATAACTCGAATGCATTACCTTAATATAATTTGAAAGCTGTTAATGTTATGAATCTGTTAAACGGCATCTTATTAATAACAGCCAGGAATTCCGACCACTGAAGAAACCAGTGAAAATTAAGGAAATGTTTTTGACTAATTAAAGATTCAAATAAATAAATCTTACAAGACAATAACCAATCTAAGATGGACTATTTACAATTAATTTAAAATTCTTTAAAAGCTTTGAAAAGAGTTTTATATCACGGTTCAATTCAGATTTAGTACCATAACAGTGTGATACCCATAGTGGTAAACAATAATATGTTTAATTTCTCTTGGTGACTAACACTTTCATATGAAATACAATGCAGTCGTCAACAAGTCATGTTTTCTTACCAACCCAAATTAAGAAAACACAGAACTCTTCATTTAACCTTAAGTTCATTTTTCCCAGACACAAGTCACAAAATTATCTTTTATGAAATTCCCTACTTACCGGTATGTAAATTTTAATTAAACCCTTTCCACTTATTTTCAATTAAAAACTTTGCTGAAGGAATTTGACAGTTTCAATTTATCCCCACCTAATCAAATATTTTCAAGAAAATTATTTTTTCTACAAAGAACTGTCGATTCATCGAAAACGCCATTTATATTCCAACTGACCACAAAATAGCTCTACTGCCTGATAAGACATTTCGCACATGAACGGTTGCAGGACTATCAAAATTGTCCTTTTGGTTCTCACTCTTCACATTAGACAGCACATCTGTTTCATGACAGTGACAGAAATTTGGTCTGACGTTCCCAATTCACAATAAACAAATAAAAGTTGGGTTGTGTAATAATAAACATATCACTTGCCTAGAAATAATTTGTTCTTAGCAATTAACAATAATTAAGGATATATTCTTAGATACTTTGCTTTGGCTAAAGTGACTTTGAAATTTTTTTTCACAAATACTGTAGTTAAGTGGGACGTAAGACCAGATTTTTGTCACTTTCATGAAACGGGCTGCACTCTTACCATGTGGAGGCCATACAATCCAAGGATGTTGCTCGTGGTTGGACCAATGAGCTATACCTGGTATAGCTCATTGGTTGGACTATGTTTGTCCGTGGTAATTACACCAAGAGTATTTAGCATTTTGCTCAATCATATTATGCTTATAAGCACGACAGTGAATACCTAATTTAATAGGACACTGTTGCAAATGGTGCAAAAATTTGTATATAATGCTGTAAAGGTGGGCATGAATGACTTGCTTAAAGACCCACGCAGACTAAATCAAGTCCGAGGTCAGGAATTGTTCCGTTGAACATAGCTATGCATACCTTAATCACATGTAACTAGGAATGTTAGCTTTTTCGAGAATATGAACCAAAAGATTTTCAAAGTTTACCTGTACTAGACTTTATTGTGAACTATAAATACCAGTTACAGGGCAGACGGTAGTTCTTCACCTGTTTAGCGCACAATATGGTTGATGATTGGAATTATATACTTTATCAAATTTTACCACAAAAATAAAAGATTAAGGACATTTATAGTCTATTACTAGCATGATTTGAACTGTGTAGATGTAATAAAACGACTTTTGGGAAATTTTCCATCATTTGCAGTTAAGTAATTAGCCTTTGAAAAATTGAAAAATGACAATTTTGGCAATTATTGATGAAATAAAAGAAGAACTGCCACCACTTGCAACATTAAAGTGGGCTAAAAAGATAACTGTCAGTCTTAAAAGCGTCACTATTAAACAACTAACAAGCTGTCGGGGTTGTTTTAATTGGAGGACTGCGACAGGTGACGCTCGGCTACTGTTACTTTTGATCAAGCAAAAGCTTACAATAAATAAAACTACCTTAATTTCCAGTTACCTCAAATTCCTTAACGAGCTAAAAGAGGAAAGAGATGGTTTCAACAATGATGTGAATAACATATAATGAATGAAGATAGACGCATTATGTGAATAACATATAATGAATGAAAATAGACACATTTTTAAGTAACTAGTGTCAAATTTTCAATGGATCTTGGAGATAACCAGACACTGTTGAGACAAAAAATGCAGCAAAAATTATGAATATATAAACATGTAATTGATAGAAAACAGAGAGTCATTGTACCACCTTCAAAGTAAATACTAACAAAGTGTGAAACAAGAAATCCTGGCGATTAATAAATTAGGGAATGATGAGAAAATCATTTACGCATCAGCAGAGAAAAAACTATTTTGTGCACGAATAATGATGTTACCTTCTCTTTGAACTGTAAATGAAAAAAAAGTTTGCTAATCAAGTGAAGCTATAAAATGAGGATTATAGTCAGGTGAAGTTACGAAAGGCAAATTAATCAACTCTGACAACTGAAGGAATAATGTCATAATGAAGGCACGATGCATGTTACAAGCCGAGTACACCATCTAATGTATTAAAATGTTACATGGCAAATATTGCAAATCGCATGAAAACTTTGAACAAGAGTAATCCTGTGGAAACTTGTGCTCTCAAGTACCAAGTACTGGTGACTTGGTGTATTTTTTGAAGGCAAATAATAAAAGGTAACATAATCTACGTTTTCATAAATTTTTATACTCTAAGATATATAGACAGCAAAAATGCATTACCAAGAAAAACTAAACAATAAAAGGAAAACAAAACCAAAATAAATGGTATTACCTTAATCCATATCTGTTAAGATAATGAAATGAGAATGATAGATATTTCAATGACAATAGTTACAAAAATGAACAACTTTTGGACTGGTTAAATGACAACATTTTTAACATATACTAGTCGAAGTGACACCTATATGCAGACAAAATTCGGAGGTAGCTGTTAAATACTTAATGAAGTTGAAACAAATAATTTATATAGCTCAAGATAACACAGTTTTCCATTTATTTTACAACCTTGAGTCTCAAAACGACACTACAATCAACCTCTTGAAAATGTAAGAGATTAGAAAACGAGTTCCCGTTATGAAATCCTATGGCTCTTTCCCTTACCTTGCATACAAAATTGGTCAATAGATTCCAGATCCACTCACTCATGACCATCAGAGTTAATGCCACACAGTACACACAAATTCTATTCATTTAATTATATAACAAATATATAGTGCCTAACAATAGTGGTCATTGTTATTGTCAATGATGGTCAGGGAAATGCCACATACGGATTTAATGAAGTTTAATAGAAGCAATGAAAGAGTGAAATGATAAGGTGTGCTGGCAGTGTAATGATGGCACTCACCTTGTTCGGAATGTCAGCCTCTGAGACCTGGATGAAAGTGGGGAACGGCAAGTCACATGACTTCATGAATCAGACAATACCACACAAGAAAAATACCAATTAGTGAAAATGCAATGAAAAGTGTATCAAATCCCTGACTCGTGTGAATTTTAAAGATACGCTTTCCATTTCCAAAATAAAAATTTTGTAAAAGGAATTTGATTGCAATATGTAATCTAGCTTAAACTCGTCCCCAAATAATGTTCTTTCAACACATAAGTAAATGCATTCAAAATAACCAGAATTAAGTATGGAATTTTCAAAATGATTTTTGAATTTCTAGAGGTGCACAAACAAAATGGCTGCCACAATTGAATGGTATTTGACTTAGTTTTTTTATGTATTCTTCTGATGGAAACAAAGGAACGGCTGTTTTTAAACGACAGTAAACCATATGTTGGATGTTTTGAATCTTTCCAGACTGTTTTAGCAATACCTCATGAAGATTTTTAACATGATTTAGCATTTTAATGCAACACCTGGTTGAAACAAATTTTAAAGCCACCAGTAATAAACGTGTTATGAAGTGCCGTTCATTTGGTGAGCAGTTGTCATGACACACGACTGATGAAGAACAACAAAATAATACCTTCATAACATTTGAATCCCCAGTGTCTTTAGCCTAACAGCAAAACAACTTATTGAGATGAAGTGTGAATGGACAGACAATGGTTGTATATTTAGAACCTAGTCTCCAGAGAAGAAAATGAAATGGGAATCACGTCAATATATTGGCATGGCAACTGACAAAACGCGGTGAATATGAAGTTTCATAAATGAGGCTTGCATTATTCTGGTTGTCACATTAGTATCATTAGTACACAAGTTCCGGTTTCCGTGGTTTATGCACAAATGCATTGGTGAGTATTTGCGGTTTGCACCGTAACATTTGTACACATTCAGCACAAAGCTTCATCAACTCACAACACAGAGTGGAGGAACAGAAAAATATTTTGTCAAGAATTACCAAGAAGATTTTACTGAGTCATAAGCAGAGTCTATAATGTAAACCTGAACGGCAAAATCTCACCAATTTTAGACCACAATTATTGCCAAAACTGCTCTTTTCGTTTTTCAAGGGCTTCATTGTTGTGAATGCCCACAATATTTCAAAATGTCCGTTGGTAGCTATAGTGTACAAAACTTGAAAATGCCAAAGCGTCATTCTGATATGAAAAAATGAGAAAATAAAATTTCACCAGTCTGCCATACTGTGTCCTAAATTGATGAGATTATACCTTGTTCAACAAACGCATGGTGAGTACTTTCAGCTGTAACAGGTGAGTGTCAAAAACACAACATTTGACAAATTTCAGCAATGTTCGACTATCGTCTTAGGACAAATAAAGGGAGCGCAGGTGAGCCCATGAAGCTAGTAGTGAAACACTGGTGATAAAATGTTAATTTATGATTCATGGGTGGTGCAGCCCCTTCAGGACCCCCTCCCGTGTTGCACCGTCTATAGACAATGTGCGGCGTAGTACTGAAAAAAGTGGGGGGGCTACAGCTCCCTATGGTGCGCCACCCATGTTATTACTAGGAAATATATAAAATACTGGAAAAATACAAAAACATGATGCAGTTCAGTGGCGGATCTACGTTTTCAGTAAGGGGGGTTTAGGATTCCCGCAAAGGTCGAATCCTAGGCGTGTGGCACCGAGCGGGGGGAGGGAAACCCCCTCCCGTGTAAGACATTTTTTTGTTTTTGTAGCCCGGCATCTTGGTAAGTTTCTGGCACTTAACATGTCTCTGAAGTTTTTCTTAAGATAATTAAAAACCTTTCTCAATTTCGTGAAACCATATTGTGCACATCTGGGTATGAGTTATGCCAAGAGCAAAAATTTTTGTTGGAACATCTGCTTACACACATTTTTAGCATAAAAAAAGTTGTATACGAAAAAGTGTCCTGTGTATAGAGGGGTTTAGACAACTTCCAAATATTCAAGAGTATAAGGAGCACCGATGGGGCGTAAAACTTGAATAACAGATGATCGCGTAACAGCAGCCTCAAGTTGTTTAAGAACGAAGACCTGTACTGTTAGTCCGGAAATAAACATGTGTTCTGTCTTGTTACGAGAAAAACTGGCGAACGATGGTGCTCTCAGCTCATAGCCTATTATTAAAAGTGACAATAAATAATTAAGTATCACTTCATTAAGCTGAATCATGTTTACAACAATTGAAAAACGTCAAATGTATCAAGAAACAAATCATCTGAAAACAGTTTCACGAAACCAAAACATCCAGTGCACAGTTTGCAGAAGGACCAGATGTACACTGAGAGTACACAAAAAGGCTGACCTGGTCCGTCACGAGACCAAGAGTACGCCTGTGCTTTTTATCCCTATAAAAATAGTCGATTTGTCGCGGGACCAAACAGTACTGGCTGAGATAAATAGTTCTACAAAGCAAACTTTGGTAAAAAAATAACATGACTAGTTCGCCGAGGGACCAGAAGTACACTGAAGCTCAATATGTAGACCAATCAAGCTGGCCTGGTCCGTCGCGAGACCTAAAGTGTACTATGCAAAAACTTTTGAATTGAAAATTTCTCTCTAGACACTTTTTAATCCCCAGTGGTTACTCATACGTTAGTCCTATCCTGTTGTCTAGACTGCCGAGTGCCAAGGAATCTGTATATCGGATCCAAAGGTTTGCTCCAGTGTCTTAAAACCATTCTACCCAGATATCTTCAATGTTCGTTCCCAACACTTGCACTTCGTCAACTGCTGTGTCAATGAGCTTGTAAGCCTCTACAATGTCAGCATCTCGTTTAGCAGCTCAGTTGGCACTAAGACCCTTGAGGTTGCAGAGTCCATTCAAAAGACTTACATGTGCAACTAAAATTGATCCCTTCATCACGGACTATTTCAAACCTTGACGATGTATCCCCGGACCTATTTGCATCTCTTGCAATTTTCGAAATAAACGTCCCAATGTCTGAACGCTTGAAACCCGAAGTACTAACATCAAATAAATGCCCATGGGCATGAACGTTTCATCGGGTGGGCCTTTCTGCAGAAATTCCCAGTGTAGAAGACGGAAGTGTGTTTATTGCAGGTAGAAAGACGGTAGGTGTTGAGGTCGGAACTAGGGCTCCTTAGGAGGCCTATTGAACATCGCACGAGTCCCACAAGACTTTGTTGTGAAAGCCTTGAACAGCCTCCCCGCAATTTCTGGTACAGTAACTGTACACTGTTCGCGAACGCGGTCACTGTCAATGTGAGTGCCCCCTTGGTCATTCTTTGCACAGGCATAACTTGTGTATCTTCAAACGGACTTGCGACCAGACCACGGTGCCCGCCACAATAGCAATTCTTCGGAAAAAGATTTTTTTTTCAAAAATATTATATGTACATGTACACTGTATGATTTCTGGTACTGTACACTGTTCGCAAATGCGGTCACTTAGTCAATGTGAGTGCCTCCTTGGTCATTCCTTGAATAGACATAACTTGTTAGAGTGTATCTTCAAACGTACTCGCGACCAGACCACGGCGCCCACCACAATAGCAATTGAAAAAATTCTTTTTCCAAAAATATTACATGTACATTATGTACACTTTATGATATTACGCAAGACAACTTTACTACACATCAGTTACAAACGTGTGGAGTGTTATAGAATGACATGGCATGACAGATGAAGTAAAAACGTTGCAGGTCAATTCGCCTAAATATCAGGGTTGCAACACCACAGTATTTCCCCTAATCAAAGAAGCTCTAAGTTACCTAAAGAAATCGGCTATAGAACTACTCTTTCAGCGGTGGATCCATCTAAAATGCTCGGCTACTTCAGAAGTGTCTACGGAAGGGTGCGCACAATTGGTCTCCACGCGTTTTGCCGATGAGCCATGAAGACACAGCAATTCACAATGCAAAAAATTATATTTTCAGAGTGAACCTTCTCCCCCCCCCCCGAATTTTTTCCACGTTGGTTTACTTGGGGCTTACACACGCTAGCGGTGCCGTTTTTGTTTTGCTGGAGACGTTTTTGTTTTTTTATTTTTGGGTTCTGGCCCAAGGGGGGGTTTAAAGCCCCTGACACCCCCCGTAGATCCGCTAAAAAGTTATAGCAACTAAAACAGCCATGGATAGACAGAAAAATGTCTGTAATTGGTTAGTCATTGGAATACTTTTCCGTTAAAAATGGTCATTGTAGAAGGGCTGTTTATTCCAAAATGTACACTTACAATAACTGTAGAGATGTATACACCTCTGTAACTGTTTTAGGAGTTCAAGCCATGAACATGTTCCATGGAATAAATGAAATGCAAAAATATGTACAATGTGGATAATTTTTCAGCTTGAACAGATCTGCTAAAATTCTTAACTTAGGGACACAAATGGTAACACACAATTTTGTGAAATCTTCGAAGCTTTACTTTAATTGATTTGCTATAAACAAGATTTGTTTGTCACAGCTTAGTAAAAAGTGTGTGTGGTGAACCCATGATAGTTACAAAAAATGACAATTTTGGCAATTATTTTTATCTCAAATTGAATAAATTGAAGAAATATATATTTTGAAAATACAGTTAAACGCAACCATAAGATCTGATGACCACAAAACTGGCTTTCCTGTTGGTGGAAACTGCTTGTCAACAAATAGGAACAAGTGAAAAACTGAGCCACAAACATCTTGCCATAAACCCAGACATCAAAAATGCCACAAAGAAATGTCTGTCAAGTGATAAGTCAGGCAAAATAACAGTGTCATACAGCAGATTGTAAAAACTATGAGTCATTGGGGAGAGGGATGTGTGGAGCTGGAATTTGGAGACAAAAATGTCAGGCAACTTAAGTTCAATAGCTGACTATTGCTGAGACTCGAACTGTATCACATGCAGATAAGTAACAAAATGCCCAATGTTCTTGCGGTAAAAAAATGTTTTTTTAAATAATAGTCCCACTCAAGTCTTTCATATGGGCACTAATCTGTGCTACTTTAACTAGGCTTGAGTCTTTTGTCAAAACGCAGGTTATACACTCTGTGCTTTTGTGTGCCATAGCATCATTTTTTCTAACCGGCAATAAATCTGCGTTACGTCCAAGAAACGAAATTTTGATTCAGACAATTTACCGCTATAGAATGGGTCTCAACTTGTTCCTTACTCAGTTGAGAAGTGAAAGAACTTGTCAGGCTCTGCGCATCAACTGGCACACCGCGACAATTCAATTTGAAACCAAGCAATAACAAACTGAGACCGATTTCAGCAATGAATTGCCGCTTTAATCTTAAACTGTAAAGTTGTCATGTACATTGCAATGCTTTATCATTTAGATAATATAATTAAAACTTTTATTGAATTTACGATGAAATCTTACCAAGTTAGAACACAATAAAGCAGCCAAATAAAATTTTATTTTCTCATTTTTCTGTCATGATAAATTAGCAAAAAATAAAGGCTTTACCACTTAAAAATTTTTTTTAGAAACTGTGAGCATTCCCAATAATGTGACATGAGTTTGAAAAATGAAAAAAAGACAAGTTTGGTACCGAGTAGTTGTTTTTATGTGAAATCGGTGAGACATTGCTGTAAAAGTTCCACCGAAGTATGATGCCTAATGATTTCTGGGTAGACATGTTGTTTGCTGTTATTTGTGGTTTGTTTGTTAATAAAAGTGTTTGTGAAAAAACAATAAACAGGAATAATCCAATCCTCTCACACCAGCTATTTAACTTGTACCTTGCATGATGTACACGAACATATTGCATAGAGCACTTGGAATAGTGCCATAGCTTCACATAAAGGTACAAGTGCACAAAGGCTTGCCATTGTAACAAAAAATGCAGGAGATTGAACATCTAAATTGCACACTAAGCATCTGATTGAAACTCATGAGAAACCTCCTATGGATACTCGACAGAAAAGGTAAACATGTGATGTTTACACGTGCAAAGTGACGTACGCCTGTGCAAATTAGTGACAAGAATAGCCAACAGAAAGGGTAGGCGTACATGATAAATTCTACAAAAACAGACAATGTTGGCAGGGTTGCATAAAATGTAGGAAGTTAATTGTTGCATGACATCAAGTTTACTGCACAGCAATAGCAACGCGACTTATGATAACACTATGTCATTGTTGCTCTCCAACATGTAACTTTCATGCAACATGGCCCAAGAGAGTTGAAAGGCACTTTGTCACCGTGACGTCTGCATGTGGAAAGTGACGTCTGCGTTGAGTGACTTACTGCATTGTCCTCCTCTTCCTTCCTTTGACTAGGGTACAAGTATTCGTCGGAATCATCGTCCATTAGTCGCGACATGATTTCTTCTTGAAAGAAACTCATGCAGCTTCGGCTAGGTGGCACTGGTGTGTCTCTAGGCTACAAGACAAAAGCAACATAAGCACGAACTTTAAAATTAGCGCGTAAGTAAATAACGTCATATCTATCCAATCCAACGTTTCGGTTTATTTCATTAAACCATTCTCAAGGAAACAGTTACAAACAAAAAACAAGCGACACAGGTAGAGAAGAGAATGAGGTACACATCAAAATGCATTGTGAGGGGGAGAGACCAGAAATCAAAACAGCTGGAGCTCAAATGAACCAATGTTTCTATTGAGGTAACGCTCAGCATGATTCAACCATATATGCATAGCCCCCTTTATGATAGCCCAATAATAACACGATGAAATTTTACCAATTTTGGACACAGATAAAGTGTTAAAATTGACTTTTTTCCACAGTTGTGAATGCACACAAATTTTAGAAACATTGTCTGACCATGCATAGTTACAGTAGATAACTTAAAACTGATTAAACGATTATTTAGCGTTACTTGTCATTTATCTAAGAAATGAAAAATATTTTAAATTCACTTGTCCTAAGCATATCGAGATCAATATAAATCAGACCACTCACCCCAACATCTAATATCAAATCTCCAAGACCGTTGACAATAAGCAACTGCAATTATAGTAACAACCAATCAACATAGCATTACCCAGACTTGACAAACATTATGAACACATGCCTGCAAATATAGCACTGGGTCAGAAAAAATCTTGCACAATCAAAACAAGTACTCCTAATATAATTATGTATGTCCAATCCACATCCAGAAAAGTGGCATTTCTCATTTACTCTGACTACCGTAATCAATTGACAAGAAGAATAAATACAGTGCCATTTCTCATTTATGTTGCCTAATCTGTATTATATAGAGAAAAGTGGATTTCTCCGGTTTACTTTGACCAATCCGCATGCAGAAAAGTGGCATCTCTGCTTATTCTGACCAATCTATGAGCACAAAAGTCGCACTTTTCATTTATTTTGCCCAATTTACATCCTGAAGAAGTGATTTCTTATTTACTCTGACAAGGATGCATGCAGGAAATTGGTTTTTATCATATTTCGGTTAACACTCTCTATACAGAGGAGAAGCATCCAGAAGATAGAATTTCTCATTCTCCCTGATGAGATGCACTATATGCAGAGACTGGCTTTTCTCTTCTGAACAATCCGCAGGCAGAAAAGAGGCATATCCCATTTACTCTTACCAATTTGCATGCAGAAGAGTGACATTTCCCATTTTACCCAAGCCAGAATAGTGGCATTTCCAATTTACTCTGACCAATACGCATGCAGAAAACACTCAATCTTCATTCACAAGATTTTGTTAGATCTTATCTTGCTTTTCTCACAAGAAATTGAGTCTAATGGAACACTACCCTATTTATGGAAAAGTTATTGATGGCATTGCTCAAAGGGTTGATGACAATAGTGATGAAGTTGTAGATAAATGTGTAATTGACAGTGGCTGTGGGGCTGATGGGAGTGGTGATCATAGTGGTAATGGTTGTAGAGAACTGTCCATTCGTGGTCATGGTGTTGCACAGAAATATATGGTGCTGATTGGTGGCTTTGTTGATTGCTACAGTATAGTGAATGCAGTTTCAACTGATAATTTAAATACTGAAAGCCCACTTCATCAAGATACCTTGTTGATTCTCGCTTTGATGGACTGCACTTCATCGAACATTTCAGCCACAGCCCGCTGTTCTCCCTTAAAGCGAAGGTTCTCCAAAATTCGCTGCACCGAAATCGAAGAATGCAGATATTCTGCTTTGGGGATATGTTCTAAGGACATGTTTGACGGTGTCTGCAGAGAAGACCAAGGACAGATGTTTACAAGGACAAACAGTTTGCACAAGATTAAAATAAAGGATGAAGTAATTGACTAAAACAAGTTGAATAGGCACATCCAGAAATACCATATAGCACCACTAGAAATACCATATAGCACCACTAGAAATACCATATAGCACCACTAGAAATACCATATAGCACCACTAGAAATACCATATAGCACCACTGTGATTCTGTGACATTTACCCATAAGGCTGCACACTTGCTTATTGGGATATTGATGACAAGCCTGTGGTCTTAACCAAATATCTACAAAACCATACATTTTAACCCAGTATACATTTTAACCCAGTATACATTTTAACCCAGTATACATTTTAACCCAGTATACATTTTAACCCAGTATACATTTTCTGAAAGTAGAAAGCTGTAGAATTTGATTTTTGACTGCCATTGATTGTCACGTGACCATGACTATAAGCACAACTTACCAAAAAAGAAATAAAGTATATTTACACCAGAACAACAGTATAAATAGATAAAATTTTGTTCTGTGTAAATATTCAAGATGAAATCACAAACAATTTATATTTATTTCCAAAATTCTTATTTTGTTTCCTTCAATGCATATTTTGAATTTTTTGTTATAAAGATTAAGCTCTATCGTTCGACATCCCGTCATACAAAAGTGGAACGACTTAAAACAACTTCTAAAAGCATTTTGACAAACAGCCCATGAAGCATAGTATCTAAAAGTTTCCTATGAATCCAATACGCCATTTCTGAGATTTGTTGTTCCGCAATTAGCCATATTTGAACATTTATCTAGGCTCTCAATATTCTTCCATCTCACCTGTCTCATTGCATAACTTAGTGGCTGCAGATCAGCTCGCGGCTCGGCGTTGCACATAACCTGGAAAACAGCATCCCGCCCATAAAGAGCACTGTCTTTACTCCGTATATATCTACTGGTCGGTCGTTTCTTCTGCTTGGCTTCTTTATACTTTCCCAGCACCGTATGAGCTGCTAACATAGCAGTTTTACCCCATGTGGCAATAGTCGCGCGGAAACCGATACGTTTAGCCTTCTCGATTTTCGTCAGTTGATTAACGACGATTGGCTTCTGCGGTTGAGTAGCAACTTCCTGGTTGCCTTGCTCCATGGCTGATATTTTAAAGCAAACAAAGATTTTGTAAATTGCGTATAGTTTTCTTTAGAGTAGGGATGGAACAAATCATATGATTGAACTTCCCAAACTGGGTGCCACCACTTCAAACCTTGCGCTCCAACCTCGTTATTACAGATACCCCTGCTTGCCACGACTTAGAACCCCTGGATCACCACATCTCACCGTCTGCTCCTCCCGATATCTACGCCCATGAACTCATTGGCCACAATAACACACTGTCAAATTTTGAATATGACTTAAGTCCCATTTAGACATCAACTTTTGGCCAGGTGCAACTGACACAGAGCAAATTGACGTGTGTCCATCAGCCATTTACACACACAACTCACTAACCTTGGCAAGACGGAAATTAAAGGCTAGAGAGACTGGATCGCACATGCGCAGGTTTACAAATGACGAAAGTTGCAGAGACAAGAACCCATACGTAGGTCATTGCACAAGCGCAGTAGAGATGATCCTTTCCGCCTTGCTCCAGTTTTGCGTTTAGACTTATAATTGACACGGCACAAGATGTTCGGGCGCAAATTGCTTTACCTCACAAACGGGTGGCAAAAATTTGTCACCGCGGTGTCAATTTGCTTCGTGTCAGTCCGTTTACACACTGGAACAACTTGTTCCGTGTCAGCTGATCCGTTTCAACTTAGTAAGTGTAAACGGCACTTAAGGGTAAGCCAGACAATTTCTGAAGGAATGACATTCATGTTGACATAAATAACATGTTGCCAATTACTATTGCTTATCTAAAGAATGGGAGCTCAGACCCACTGACCACCCCCCCCCCAAATCTATTACGGTGGGATCCACCAGACTTGTTTACAAGTAATGACCTTTCATCTCAGCTAAAATGATTTTGGCAAGCAAACAGTATGGTGATAAATTGTGAGGCAATATTATTAATTATATTTGATCATTATGACTTGTGAAGGTTTTGAACACAAAAAGATGGCATTTCTAATGTTACATGCAGGTCCGTGCCGGTAGGACGGTGGTCACAACCTAGGACGTAAGTAGAGTACACCCCCGCCCAGCATGATATAGTGAGCCAAAAAACACCAGTAGTGTAATAATTAAATTAATGGACTTAGTTAGCTATATTGTAATTGATTTATCTTTTCATATTATTTATTCAACTGGATGACACAAAATATTCATCATATGTAATAATTAAAAAGTGACATAGCAGTGACCGAAAAAATCTCCAAATCAAGCCATAATTCTATATGTACCACTGTATTTTCTTTGTCTTTCTGCAGCAGCCGATCTAGTTGGTATCCCCAGATCTCTTTACCGGCCCAATTCATTGTTCAAGGTGGATGATAGACAATGACCATCGTCTGAGCTCTATCCAGATATTCTGGATAGAGACGATGGTCATTGTCTAGGTGGATGAGTGATCTGGATTACCAAATTATAAGTGTAGCCTGTGTGTAGGATATTGTAGGGGCCACCATTTATTATTTCATCTGTACGCCATTCATTGATTATTGTGTCTAAAATTGATGAGACTTTACCATAGTGGTTCTCAAAAACTGGCGGTGAATACTTCGTGATCCACAATTGGTGCGAAGTGAACTGTAGAGTAGGCATATGCTTTACTTACCGCCAACACGCCGCGACTCAGGCCCAGCGGTCGGCCTACTGTAGATGAGATGCAAATTCAATGCACCGTCGACTTTGCCTTGCCGATGTCCTTGTTGGTATTTTTTCAAAAATGGCGCGAATTTATCGAGACTGATCAAATTTCAAGAATTTCAGTGAGTCCTACAACAAATTCGTTTTGTTCAGAAAAACTTGCGGTATCCGTCGCTGTCCCACGTATCAGACAATCCCAGGCTTGAAATAACCAGGCATAAAATGTAAACAAAAACCACGTTGCTCGTAGTAAAGCGGACAAAAGTGTGACGCACAATGGCCATGCGATGACCTTTGACATAGCAAACCACAGCATGTCTATAAATAGGAGTGGGGGTGAAAGTTTGAACAACAATTGTCAGTTTTCATCAGAACATTCATACCAGTAACTTCCGTACCAAGTTTATGTTATTACTATGTCTTAATTATAATCGAAGAGAAACAAGTTTTATTTCTATTAGCTTTTCCTAAATATGTCTCATCAAATTATTTTTCACCCCTTCAGTTGTATGAACTCGTCAATCCAATTTTGGTGTTGAATTATTTTGATTGGCCAACTGAGATGACGTCAAAATTCTACTACTGTAAAAGTAGTTCAGCGCATTAATAATTTCATACAATTTTCAATGAAAATTTTCAATTAACGCTTATTACTAAACAAAATAATATTTTATTTGAGTACGAATTAAAAACCATCCAATTCTTACCCTCATTTAGTAGAAATTACCATTTGTGTTTTGAACTATATAAATAAGCGTATGCAAACTCCCTCAGTCAATGGAAATTTCCGCGAGGCTTCAATGGGTAGGTGTTATTTTCATTTACTCGGATAATAATGGTTGAAATTTCCCAGATGTGTACTCTCGGTTGAATCAAATGACTTATTTTATTGTAGGTTGATGAATGGACTTCAAGGGGGTAAATAATTGAACGGAATGAGAAGTTTGTGAAGGTCTAAAGGTTAGTAAAAATAGATTGTTTTCCACAAGGAAACCCCTCGCCCTCGGCCTCATGTCGTGTCATGTCGTGTTTTATTCCCGATCGATGAATTCGTTGTATGTTTCACTGATCCAGCATTGTTTACTACGATTTGTTTGCGGTTTCGCCCTTTTCATATGAAAGTTAGACATAAGACCCAGTAGGCCCACGTAGAATTGTAAAAAGTAGCACGTGACCCGAGTCACAAAATTACTAGTGCTTGAAGTTTTATTTTAAAACACGTACGGTAGGCCTCCTGAACTGTAGTCTATCGATGGTAGACAGTACCACGGTTTCCACTTAGCAGTAGGGACGGTGGTACTCCCATAGAGCCCTCATACGCCGGAAACTTTTATGCGAATTATGCCCCACACTGATTAAACCAGTCACATTACTGTATCGGCATGAAGGGCACAAGTATACTCGCATAATCAACCTTTTTTAACAGTTCTTCGGTCAGTTGCTCGAAATGGGTAACTGGCCATTTTTACACTGCTCATGCCATGGGATATGATGTCGTACGTCCTGTCTATAGTCTGTTGGTCGTTGCGTTGTTCTTTGTGATGTTTCACTATTCAGAATATGTCCTATGTAATGTCACAGGGAAAAACATATCGACTGTTACCAGACCCAATACAACAACTTATGAAATAAAACTTCATTGAGCAAGTACTTTAGAATCAGGTTCTGAACAATGTGAGGTGTTGTACTGGCACACAAACGTTTAGTTGTAGAATATCAAGCTTTTTGAAACCAGAATGTTTTTGTTGGAGTTGTATTGCATATATAATTAGGTCGGTTCATAAATGATCTTCATTGTGCGAATCTCATTTGGTGCATCTTTTACGTACTTACTTACAAACATTTCCCAACTTACAAACCTTGGCTTGAATCGAAATGGAATTTTAGTATCATACCAACACGTGTGAGAGTCAAAACTGACAAAATGTATTTAGTTCTTGTGCTGCATTTCATAATTCATATGAGAACATATAAACTCAAAGGTCATTTTATAATGATCAACCTTATAGCAATTACAAGTTTGTTATGAGCAGGGGAGGCAGATGAAATTGGTGGTGGTTGTGACAGAGATCCATGGTTAATGATTGACTTTGTCTTGGGAGACACTCGTGTACCAGTTGACAACGTCAGCTCAAACACAGCAACTTGGCCATTCTTCTTTATCCACCTTTGTTGGACAACCAGCTTTTGGAATCAAATATCATAAAACTTCTAATAGAAGTCTTGTCTCTATCGTAAGCCAGGGATCTAGGTATGCTGAAATTACTAAACGCCGGGTCTCTAATAGAATCCCCTTTAAACAAGTCAACCTTAGAGCAGATCATTGGCAAAAGCAAATTTTTCCATGTGCCATCCATCGTATGACACCATCTGTTGGCCTGACGTAGGTCTGAAATGAATATTCGCCGGGTCTCTCATAAACTTCTCCGTTAAAGAGGCCGGATCTGGATCATGTCTGCAAAGAATAAATGCTCAACCGCTATTAGAAGGTTTAGGTTAGGCGCACATAATCTGCCTTTGACCATAATGAGATGTATTGCCCGTAGACTGGCCAGAATCAACTTACAATGCCAGAGAACCGGTATTTTTGAATATTCGAGTGACTACTTGAATATACCAACATGCACAACATGTTTGCATCTAAAGGGACGTGGATTGAAACTAATATAAGTTAACTGGCTAAAAGGGGTGAGTTTGTTACACACCCATAAAAGGGGGGGCGGGGCACAGAGTACACCAGCATTAAGAGGAAGGGATTTGGGAGGAGCCCATGGAAATTATCTATTTCTCTGATTATGAATAACATACAGTGGGGAATCCCCCCAAGGATACGAGAACGTTGAACTATTCTTTGATTACTGTGTAAATTTTGGATTCACGTGCTCAGTTGCCCACCTATTTTTTTGAGTTCTGACTATAAGTATCGAGCTGAAGAATGGGTTGACTTAATCATCTAACGAAAACATGTACCGTAAACGTTCGGGTTAACGCCCTGGGCGGTTAAATTGGCAAACCCAAAAAATCGGGGGTGGGCGGTTAACCAGACATGGGCGCTTAAACGTGAAACTTCAAAAAATCCAGGGTGGGTGGTTAACCGAACATGGGCGCTTATTATGACAGGCAAGCGCCCTGGGCGGTTAATCTTACCTCGTGATCTAAGTACCCACACCACACACGTAGTCGTAGGCCTACTCGGAACGCGTAGCACTTTTCAAAGAGCGTTATCGTCACGCCGCCACATGACGGGAAAAATGTCATAACAGCGGATGATCCTAACAAAGGTTATCATGCCCTCAGATTAGTTATTCACTATTAAATTTACAGAATTGCTGAGTAATAGCCCCGTGCCGTCCT
>NMRA01000065.1:760893-839297 GCA_002633005.1 Phoronis australis | reverse complement strand
TATATTATGGGCTGAAATCAGCAAGATAATCAGATGCGCTAAAGTAGTTGAAGCATAAAGACTTGCTACAGTGTACAGAAGCAGTTGTACGACAGAGCCATCTCGTGGAAGATTCTAGAAAGGATCTTGGCAAGGGCAAGGGTTAACGAACCGGAAGTTAACTAAGAGCTTGTCACTTGCATTGTGGGTAGTAAGATACTACCTGAAGTGTTGCGTCATCAGACTGTGACCAGCAAGAAGAATCGTGGGTAGAAGAAATTGCCTGCAAGTGTTGCATCACCAGAGACGGTGACCAGCAAGTACACTGTCGCTATACAATGTGTGTAGTTCGAAGATTTGCCAACAGGACAGACATCCAACAAGTGGAGAGTCCTAGCTTGGATAGCAGATAAGACATTTGATCGTTTGGTTGTTTGATTAAAGTAATCTTTAAAGAGGGCGCTAGCGTAGTTTCTCTTTGTAGTTGATTACTTAATTAACAATAGGTTTCATTTGTCTAATTAGGGGTTATCATATAATAAATTAATTACTGGATTTGATTATTAACTCTCCATCTCCGCACAACTTCAAAGCATAGCTACCTTTTAAACAAACCCACACGGACAATCGTCTGACAAGGTTGTTGAATCTTGAACTCCCACTCATTAATGGTGTTGTGGTGAAACTTCGTGTCTATTTGACATTTTTCTTGTGTGTTAGCGAAATACCCACAGGAATTGAATTTTATGACTTTTTAGTGGTGCTCTTGAGCAATTGATCTCGTGTCAAGGATCAACGTTGAGGGAAAACAGACAAAATTAAACTTTCTTATTGTACTTTTACACAAGCGCTGAGGAGGGCTGCCTTGAAAATTCTTGATTTTTTTTATCCAAAATCGAGTGAATGAAAGGTGCCTTGCAAACAGTGGAGCTAACCAAAAAAAAACATTAAATGAGACCTTCCACTTACATGAAGTCGGTCTCATAATATTCTTCATTGTGATAAGATTTTGTTTCCATAGGCAACAGGAACATAGAAACCATCAGCGACTCGAGGAAATGCTTCAGACTTTATTGGTGTAGCCCTAAAATTGTAGATTCGAAAATGGTGCATGCACACATTGCCTATGGCAACAATTCTCAATTGGATGAGCACAGTAATTTTTTTTTATATCCCAAAGTGCTTCAGAATTCAATATTGACAGCTAAATGAGCAAATGCTGCTTTAAGGCATTAAAAGCAGTATTTGTTTACCGCTCAAATAATTTTAAGTTTAAAACATCACCAATAACAAATTATTTGACTGGCATAGATATGTACACCTACTCTAGAAAAATGTTGACACGGAACAGTTGGCATGGAATGAGTTGACACAGCGCACCTTCTAAGCAGAAGTTGACACATGACGAGTTGTCTCCAGTTTCTGAGGTAGTGCGATTAACGCCCATCTTGTTCCCTGCTGACTTAATTATACATCTCTGCTGAAAACTGCTCTTGTGCAGGTAACATACACACCTCTTGACCTCTTTGCTTTATAGTTTTATATTATAATCATGTGTTCAACAATATCTTCAACTGTTGTATAATTATGCAAAGGATTTGCATCATATCCTCATCGACAACAGTTGTCGCCTTGTGCAACCCTAAGCATGTGCACGCCACCTTCCTGACACCGTTTCTGAGTTGCGTGTATACCGGACGTTTGAAACTGATCATCTTGCGCCGCGTCGGTTCGTGCCATGTCACACTTAAAGTCTAATTAGGGCTTATGCTTGTCAAGTGGTTTGTCACCGATGATAATGTTATTCTTATAATGAAACATCAGATTTATCGAAATTGTAAAGATGCTCTCGTTTGTTTTCAGTGTTCAGCCTGTTTGGTTTCCATAAAGCACAGCCTGGTCGATCCTATTAATAGCAAACTTTTCTTAGCGGCACTCTCCGGAGTAATGAGAGAGCGAAAGCGACTTCCGCTTGATGCCGACTCACATTCGGTGGACAGGAATTCCATTACAACATAGTGGTTTATCATTAATTTAAAACAGAGGAATAAATTCCATTGTCAGCCTCTCCTATTGTTTGATTAGGGCGAGTTCACTTATTTTATCTTTTTGACATTGGCTAGGATTGAAATTCTCCCACTCTATCAGTCACAGCCGCTGACCACAGCTCTGGATTCTTCTTCGCAGTAAGACGTGACTTGTATGGAACATGATGTCCTTCACCCATGGACATTTCAAGAAGTTTGCCGTTTTCCATGAGCCATTAGAACACCCCCACGATAAAGCAGAAATTTTTTGGTTTTGTGAGAGTAGGAAAGGTTATAAACCACTGTTTACACCAGTTGGTTGAAACCTGTCTGCATTACATGGGATCTGTAGGTGGCGCTGAATGCCTGCCCATGGAAGACCTGATCGCCATCTGGTGGGATATTGATTTTCATTATGGCACGGCTATTTCAAAAATCAGCAACTGTGCTTCGGTTTCTCTTTTGGTTCTTAAGCCCATCTTCTCTTCACACCGCTCATACATATGTGCGTCCATGTGCAGGGTTTGTTTTCAAAATGTGTGTCTTTCTAAGTATAGTATCAGTGGTCAACCCTTAGCTTGATGTCAAGTCAGATTTGGCGAGTCGCCGAAAATGCAAGGCCGTAGGTACCAAAACTGCCACACTCCGTTCTCCATTTCCAAGTCGCGATCATTTGCGGGGACATTGCACGCAAAACAGCGGGACCGAACAGTGTCGCAGTATGATGTTGTAGGTGATATTATATTAGGAGAATCTAGAAATCTTGCATGTAAAATAAAAATGTTTTTCCACCACAAAATTTGGTAAGTTGATCGTTTAACAATGAATAGAAACATCGCTGTTTTGTGATGTTTTATCACATACGTATGCATTGGTCCAGGTTACATGTTACGACTAAATACAAGATGACCAAAATCTCAGCTTGCATTTTCAAAATTCAGGTCCCCAATGCGACCTGCAGCTCGTTATGCCTAGCGCCGAGTCCCGTTTGCAACAATACCGACTCAGTAAGGACGCTTTGCTCGTTGGAACTCGCCACGAATTTAGTCATATAACAAACCACTGGTGCCGGTTACCTGAATAATGGGGGCTTCGTCTTCGAATTAATTTTACCGACACTGGTACGTGTATGAACTACTTCTTTCTCAAACTCTACTGTGTGGGTTCATTAGACTCATCCCATTCACAGTGTTAGTATTTTTTAAAATTAAAATCTTAAGTACTTGTTTTTGAGTAATGAGGTAACTTTTGATTGATGACTGGCTTATGTCTGCGTATCTTCGCCGGGCGGTCGAAATAAAACAGCCGCAGAACCTAGCGTTGAAACTGTCATTGAATCACGTAGTCTCGAACATAAACATCTCAAACACAAAAAACACCTGAATTAGTTTTTCAAACTTTAATTACAAATAATTTAAAACTGCTCTCTAACACATGACTCTGCTGTGACCTATGCAGGACGTGACGCTTGCACGCACGCACTTTGTACTGTCACGTCAGTGAGGATAGTTGCAATCCAAGTGGAGCGCTGCATAGTCACTGGTCGTCTCGGCTTTACAGGTATAGCTCTAACAAGAACGCAGGACGGCACGGGCTATTAGTCAGCACTTTTGTAAATTTAGCTGAAATGATTAGGCCTAATCTAAGGGCAAATGATCCTTTGTTGGAATAATCGCTGTTATGACATTTTACCGTCATTTGTTGATGTGGCGATAAAGCTCAGAAAAGTGCTACGCGGTCCAACTAGGTGTGGGGACTGGGATCTTGAGGTAAGATTAACCGCCCAGCCCGGTTGTCTGTCGTAATAAGCGCCCATGTTTGGTTAATCGCCCACCCCCGATTTCTTAAAATTTCATGTTTAAGTGCCCATTTCTGCTGAACTGCCCACCACCGATTTTTTGGGTTCACCAGTTTAACTGCCCAGGGCATTAACCCGAACGTTTACGGTAATTTAAAGTTTGGAAGTCAACACAAAATTTGAAACCAATTTCGCAGGAATTATTGTCTGACTTTGATATTCTCAGTGGTGATTTTGTGGAGACTTGGTATTTTTCAAAGGTCGCCAAGTATATTGAAGATCGCCTAGTATATTGCAGGTCGCACAGTATATTGCAGGTTGCCGAGTATATTGCAGGTCGCCAAGTATATTGCAGGTCGCTAAACATATTGCAGGTCACCAAATCGAGCATTGAGTACGTTCAGCCTGCTCATAACTTTTTACTTCATGCCAGGCCTTTATGCAGCGTACGTCCAAATGGACGCCCTAGCACTAATCTGGGCGTCCTTGCCAGGGTGCCTAATGTATCATTTGGACGCCCACTGTCAATAAGAACCTTTCAAGTTTGGACTCGCACATTGTAATGAATACTAGGAAGCCTCTGAAGGCTCACAGTGGGGGATCTTTTTTCAAAGCAGGAAGAAATATACAATGTATATACAAAGTATATGCATTGTTGCTATTTTGACACTTGATTGACAGCATTGTAAAAGTCTTGATCTACACAGTTTTTTAGTAAAAGTGCTTACCATAGAAGGCTGTTTTATAAACTTAGATGTAAAAACCTTGATCTATGCATTTTTTGTAACAAAATCTGTGTGTTTGGGGGTATTGCTGGGGGTGGGGGGTTACACATCGGAATCATGGACGCCCTGGAATATTGGAAACCCCATTTTGGACACCCTATTTTTAAAGTCCTGGATAAAGGCCTGCTTCATGCCCATGCACTCAGCTCTTGAAAGCAGTGTCTTTAATAACTTATTGGTCCGATTGACCTGTTTGTGGCACAGGTATGTGCAGTTTTCTCCATTGTTTTGACATTGTATTGAGTTAAAATTATGCTTTGACGAGTTTGGCTCATCTGTGCAAGGAATTTTAACTGGTTATTTCTCAAGCGAATAAGAGCATTTTGGAATTTTGACACCTGATCACTGCCTTCATTCCTAGACTTAATGTATGAACTCCAAGTACAGACACGAACTTTTGAACATCAAGGTTGAATTTTCTATTGTACGGGAATACTGTTGGTGGCTTGCGTTGTTGGGACTTGGGAGTAGCCTGTTCCTTCCCTGTTGTCCTCTCAGCCCTCAGTATCAACTTAGGACATTAATGTTAGGTATTGAGTTTGCTAACATTTTTCTGATTCTTTGTCAACAGTGTGTTCTGACAAATATTGATTTTTTAATATAACAGTCAGTCTGCCACTGCAAACTAATTGTTGCAGTACGTCATTTGTCAGAATATCAGTTCATTATAGTTGAGATGTTGTGGAAAGACGTGTATTGGTTGGAAGTCTTGTGGTCTGGTTGTCATTGCATCGTTCTACTATACCTGGAGGACATATTTAGTCATAGTTTGTAAAAAATAAGCATTTTTAGCAAAGGGGAAACTCCAATTACTGGAAGATGACTGTCTGAGCAAATGAGCAGTTAACAGTGAGCAGAAGTTTTCAGCTGCGGATGAGTCATGTATGTAATTCTTATTTATTTCTGTAGATTTTTGCCTCACGGGTACCACCCTTTGTAGGGATGCACTGGATAGATACGAGAGCAAAACAACAAGGCATGTAGACCATCTTGTGTTAACTCGGCAAGCAGGAAAAAACATAGCACTCCGGGAAAGGTCAAAGTTAACACACAATTAACTGCACTGGAGCTCAGTAGATGGCGCTGCTTGACAAAGAATGTATAATATACAACACTTGTGAAAGTCACTGTAAACCATGATCTAGTCTTAAAAGGTTAATTTTTTTCACATCAGTATTAATTGCCTCTCCAAAGCAACATCATCACATTCTCATCCTTTGTTTGAACTGAATTTGGTTACAATATAGCACCTGGAATGTCCCTGCCATCCTACATCCTTATTAAGAGGAGGCAGTGTGTCCTAGTGTGATAAGTGAATGCTTTCTTTTTTCGAGGTCGATGGGTTCGAATCCTACTGGGCCACACTGCTAGACCCTTGAGTCGGGTTTTTTGCTCCTCAGCTCGGTTTTAACTGTATGTTAATAAAGCATAAGTCGTTTCAGGCGATTTGTGCAGTCGGCCCACATGTGGGGCCTGTGCACGTCTGGTACAACACACCACTTAAATTAATTTTTTTTCATCCTTGTCTGAAAAGAATCCGCTCAAGACCATCAATTTATGGTAATCGACATGATCAGAAACTAATAACAACCTTTCAGTTCTCAAGTCTAACATCGTTTCTAATCTTATTAAGGAGCGAGATGAAACTTGTTTTAGAACATTTTAAATGTTATATGGTCACTACATGGAATTGAATTATTAAAGTGCTTGAAATGACCCATTTTATATTAAAACCACCAAAAAACAACTCCAGCAGTCGGTCAGCCGTTGGAACACCCACAAACGCTATCTGACGATATGTTGATTATGTGATCTCGAGTTACGAGCATTTTTTGGTCAAAATATACTGCGTAAAATTGGGGCAACCAATTACATCACTAGTCATCCTCCAAAAGTCATCAGATATTGCTCCTTGTTTTCCCGTGGTTTATGGTATATTATGGATGGCGAGACTTGAGGAATGGGGAGGCAGTGTGTATGTGGTGGTTGTGACAACTTAGTATTTGGCCAAGAAATTTGTTTGTTGGTGGACATAACTCTCTGGCCCAGGGTACATTCATACATCACTGTCGAGTTTGTGGAGGTAAAAAACTTTCAGCCAAAGTCGCTTCTTTTCTGTTTTTTTTTATTTTTGGAAAAATTGAATTTACGATATTGTGATATGCAGTGCTATAAAGGAAAGTTTAATGGTGCTGACAATATGGTCACTAGTCAAAACAAGGCAAAATATAGTTTGAAGCATTTTCATTTATTGTGCATTTGGCTGCTTAGAGAGGGCCAAGCTGACTAAATGTGGTTATCGACAAGTCTTTATTTAGCCAAATATCTTTACAAAACCCACGCTGTGTTTCAGAAGTATTTGTTTTCTGAAAATAGAAAGCCTAGAATTTGATTTTTTTACTTTATACTAATCTACCATTACTTGGGTCACGTGACCACGTAGAATTTTCCAAACAAGAAAGGTGCGTTCTTAACAAAACAACAGTATCACTAACGTGGTTGAATTTACCTTTTGCTATAAATGTCCATGATGAAGTCTCAGTAATGCTGTTACAGATTCTTAAGTCATCCAATCGTTTTCATTTTAATGCAACTTTCGGTTTTCCATAAAAATACTGAAAGCCCTTTATGTCGAAGTGGAACACTTTAAGAACGATTCCTAACAACGTCGTGTAGAACATTGCATTAAGTGCAGTATATGACAGTTTCATTTAAATCCGACCAGCTATGTGATGTTCCGAAGGTTTGGACAATTTTTCTAGTGTCTCGTATAACGTTAATTCAATTTAGAGATTATAATTAACACAGACTAGAGTACTTATATGATTTTGACTACGGATGACGCTGACTTTCGGACAGATCTGACTACTGCTGTGCCTCCTTGTGGCAATTATAGTTTTTTTACGTTTAACTCAATATCTTCAAAGGTTCTCAATAGATTTTCATAAAATTTTAAATATAGGCATCTATTGGTGTGATGACGGAATCTTTGTTTTTGGATGGAATCGAGGTATTTTGCACCACCTAGTGGCCATTTTTGCTGTTTTCAAATCTTGTTTTTGGTGTCCACCCCTGTATCAAACAAATCATTTGAAAATTGACAATATATGTTCTCAGTGTAAAGACGACCATTGATGATGGTGACTGACTACTGTGGCGCCTCCTAGTGGTAGTATTGTTTTGCGCCCATAGTTGTATCTCTTAAACCCACTGCAGGATCTTTACTAAATTTAGTAAGTGTATTTATATGAAGATAAAAGAGACGGATCCAATGGACTCCGTGCCCACTAGTGGCAATTTCATTTTATTTTGTTTTCCTTTGTTTCTCTGAAGTTCCTTTACAGATTTTTATGAAATATGGCATGTTCCTGTTTTTGGATGGATTGTATGTTTTTGCGCTATCTAGTGGCCATTTTTATGATACAAATAAATAACCCTAAAAGCACACCATTTGCAATGCATTTGTGGGCGCATTTCAATGCTCTGCTTTGCTCTTGTATGAGTGGTCAAAATCAAAAGTTTGCTTCTGGAACGGAACTCTCGGTTATTGGTGCTTTAAATCCTACACCGCCTGAACTTGTTCTAAAAGCTTATTCAACTGAGAGAGAGAGAGACGTGTCTCACATATTAAGTAAGTGTAGAATGTAAATTATTGAGATTAGAACAACACAAACCCACATGTATGTCACGGTGCTGATAGATAATGCGTGTCTGTCGAGAAATCTGGCAGATTTGACTTAGTTCGCTGTAAGGATCTTTCTTGACTGCAAAATATTCAGCTTCATCACTGCTGGTTTATGTACCATCATCGTATATAAAAATGCTGGTCTAGTCAAGTGCGTTAAACACCGTCTGAATAAAACCTTTATTTGCAGCCATTGCAAGGACATAGATAATGGGCTCTATTTCACCGTTTTACTTTGGTCTGATGTAATTTTAGACACAATCAGCTACGGTAAACATTCTCCAGTTCGGAACTGAAAATGAATTTTTAGTCAAGACCGGAGCACGTATCAAAATTTAGAAGTTGGCAATATTGGCCAGTCCAAATTCAAGAATCACGAGTAAGACAAATTTTGCATTGGCAACTTGAATTTTTACTGTAAGTTTTCTGAAAATAATTGTGTTTACACACAGTTGCAGGTAGAATACAATTTGACCTAAATTTTTCAAGTCATCCTCAAGTTTCGTAGTTTCAATGTCCAATGAGGCAAATGATAATGCATGTGCTTTTTGTGGATCGACTTGCGTAACCCATTGTCTTTAATTCTGTATTCTCGACAATCACTTCTCATCAAGTGGCACCGGGTTTAATTCACGAGCCTACTACAATTTACGTCAAGGTCTAGCCAGCACATATGGGAACTATTGGTTGCAATCTGGTTGATAGTTTGAGACTGACTAGAAAAAAATAAATGAACACTGTTTTGTATTACTTTACTGTGTTACAGGTTGGGCCTTCACGGTGCTAGTCAGGGACGTTGCAATACTGCTGATACGTCATCATTTCATCGTTGGTGTGTGCAATAGAGTGTAGCTGTCAGAACCGTCACCATTTTATAACCATGTCGAAGAGAAAGCACAGTGACAATGAAACGTTGCCTCACACGGACGATGAGGCCAGCTCCAGTAGCTGTACCACAGAGGGCAGCACTGATGTATCTATCTCTGCCGCTAAGAGTGGTGAGTGCATGCATACCCACAAAAACAGACTATATGTTGCTGGATAAGATGATTTTAACAGTTTGACTCTGGTCAGAATGGGTTGGTCCACGAGTGTTATTTCTGGCGAACCATTCTTATTTTATCTTAGAACCTCCAGTCTTATGCTTAATATAAGACGTTTAACCTCCAGTCTTATGCTTAACATAAGACGTTTAACCTCCAGTCTTATGCTTAACATAAGACGTTTAACCTCCAGTCTTATGCTTAACATAAGACGTTTAACCTCCAGTCTTATGCTTAACATAAGACGTTTAACCTCCAGTCTTATGCTTAACATAAGACGTTTGACCTCCAGTCTTATGCTTAACATAAGACGTTTGACCTCCAGTCTTATGCTTAACATAAGACGTTTGACCTCCAGTCTTATGCTTAATATAAGACGTTTAACCTCCAGTCTTATGCTTAATATAAGACGTTTAACCTCCAGTCTTATGCTTAATATAAGACGTTTAACCTCCAGTCTTATGCTTAATATAAGACGTTTAACCTCCAGTCTTATGCTTAATATAAGACGTTTAACCTGCCTTATTTCATGTCTCGATTTTTTGTAATCATCGCGTAATTAAATGAAAATACTTGACACCCGCTATAGTAGTGTAACACTCAACATACCATTATTAAGTGAATGTCCGCAAAAACGCTTGTGGTCATTTCTAAAGCTTAGAGTAGAGCAGGTGCATGGTCAGCGAAGCTAGTCACTCATGAGAGACGGTGAAAAATCTTGGCTTTCGCTATGGAAAATGCAAGTCTTTGCTCTGTTGTTTCTCAAAGTTAGACATTCTGGCGTAGTTGTTAAGTCACCATCAGGAGTAGCCGTGATACTGTCGTATGCCAGTGAGGTGTCGAGCTTTCTCGCCTTACCCTATTGAAATATTGCTCGACATTGATGTGGTCTTCTGTGTTCTCACCGCTTTCACAAACTTTAATTTGTGAACCTACATTTTATGTCATGAACTTCGCTTGTCAGTTTTTACTACCAAAATGTTTACAGTGATTTGAAAAATTCAAAAATGGTGTAAGTATGAATGTTACGGTTGTTTTGTAGCCATATGCGGACCAACTTTTAAAGCATCTGAATAGGTTACATAAAACTTTTATTACTAAATAGATATGATCGTTGCGTGACGTAAAATGCATTGTTCAACAGTCAAGGACATTAGGGGTGATGATGAAATGTCATTGTTGCTATCTGACGCAGAACTTCTAAACAAACAAGCGTGGTTTTTTATGGATTAAGTCTTTTTAGAGACTTTTCACACAGTGAATTAGTATCAATGTGATTGCTATTGCTACGAATTCGGATTGAGGTTGAAATTTCGCGATTTCCCTGACAGGACCTCATTAAAACTGCATTTCACAGCTGTCCTTGTTGGATTCTTAACCGAAGTAATTTGGGATTTAAAAACACTACTCTGCTGATCCAATTTTGAATTGTTGCTGAATGAGACGACAACTCAAGTTAATGGCGAAGCGCAGATGTGCTATTTTCGAATTTGCAATTTTGGCATTGGCCAACCCTAATAAATTGTGAAGCATGACACCAAAGCACTAAAGGACAAAATTAACTTTTTTAGCCATCTAAACAGGCATCTAAAGGCAATAGTCTGATATAACATGGCTGCATTTTGATAACCAGTTGACGCCCGTTATTTAGTGGAGAGAACTGGTTCTCGAAATGCGGACACGTTAAATCGGACTGTTAACACTTTAAATGATCCCTGTGTGTGGACTTTGAATGGCTTGATGTTTTCACTGCTATTGCCACCATGTCTGGTTTATTTCCCACATTGACACTTGAGCCCATAATGGTGCCAGTATGCAAGTAGGTGCTGACGGCTAATCTTTACAATAGCAGTGATATTAATTTGATTCCTTGTTTGAATATATTTATGAAATTTTTTGCACTTGCCTGTTTCGTGAATGGTAGACTTCTAAACCAACTCGTCGACATAGAATTTACAGTTTCAATTCTGCTGGGGTGCTTCAGAAATGTTATTGGTTTCTCTTTAACCGAAATGAATGTGCACATTGTTCACTCAACAAAAATCTGTTGCTCTCATTGATATGCAACTAGTTTGCACAGATTTTGGTGGCTTTGAAAAGTGTCGGTGCCCACTTTTGTTTATACCTCTTACGGATTTCAAGATGGATTGCTATGGGTTGCAATCACTGGTTGGTTCTGTCCACACAAATGTAACCCACCTTTATTTACAGTTGCAGTATTCTCCACAGCCTGTTTTGACACGTCACCACAACCTGCTTGCCAGCCCTTACCACTGGCTCACTAACTTTGAAAACAATAGTGAGCATTTTGAACTAAAGGTGTCACCACCATTATCAATGTCTTTTCAGCTTTAAGTGAGGCTTAATACTTAGTTATTACTAGTTATAGTTAGGTTCACCAGGTTACAAGGCAGGTTTTGTTCTCTTAAGGTGATGCAAGTGCAATTTGTACTGCAGACAATGTCAGCCGTCTCCGAGCTTCTGGCAATTAGTTGGCATTCACTCACTTCACACACATTTGGATTTTCAGTTGCGGAGAGCGCTGATAAGATTATTTGCAAGGATTTAAGTTGTCTAATCGCAATTGGTAGTTTTAATGTGTGAATTGGCGTTAGTGTCTCATTAATTTATGATAATCACTGATGACAGCAAGAAAGTAAAAAGGTTTGTGTTTTCTTATCAGTTGTAGGCTTCAAGCGACATAAGAAGGTGAAGAAGTCTGTCAACTTCACCGGGGTCAAAGTGTTCTACTTCCCACGCAAGCAGGGATTCACTTGTGTTCCCAGCCAGGGCGGATCAACTCTAGGTCAGTCACCACTTTATATGGGGTCACTTTTATGAAGAGTGACGTAAGACTTGACGGAAATTTTGTGTTCACTCTACATAACTATTTCTGAAAAATGATAAAATCTCACTTGAGCAACATTGCAAAGTCTCTGAGCATATGTACACAGAACTGTTATTTCGATAATTTTTATAAATTATTTCTAGACTGCTTATTATTTCTTGCCTAAACCTCTGTTAAGCAATTGTGAAGTAGGAGCGCAAGACCAAATTTCAATCTTAAGTCTTGAGTTACTTTCATAAAACGTACCCTTGCTAACCGTACGTTGCCAGTGAGTACCTTTAGTGCAATAATCTGGTGAACACATTTGCTGGAATTTACCAGCTGTCCCTCGACAGTCGTAACAGTTCAGCCAGTTTTGGGTATCCCTACAAATGGTATGGAATGTGTCCATAGCAGAAAGATTTGGGATTACCTTTTGGCCGACTTATGTGGCATATCTCGCTTTTACTGCTCACGCTTTTCTGGTAAATGTAATATTGCAATTACTAGTTCATAATTCTACTCGTGGGGAACATGTCTTGCGCATTTCACTGCGTCATTAGTATTTTTACAGTGAACAGAAATGAAGGTAAGAGCAAATCGTATGGATCCTGATACTTTGTTTCTCAGAAGTAGTTCCAAAATACAGGTGTGTGTTATAACAGCAGCGCAGTCTACAACTTTATGATAACTCCCTTCCTGGCCTACACTATTTAGTAATCGGGTTCAGTGGTTTGCCAACGAACCAGACAGGTCTGTAATTTGCTCTAACATTTTTCAATGAGCCATAATTGTATGTCAATGACCTTGTAGCTAGGTACTGCTTGGCACTGCGGTTAGCAGAATGAAAGCAATACTCCACGCATGCTAATCCATTTGTTAACGAGCTCTTAATTATGTTTTTGTCTTGTAGTTTGACTGCAAAGAAATACTGGCATCTTGTTTTTGAGAAAACAGAAATTGAGTCCTCCTAGTGTGTTTTTACTATTTAAAAGATGCTGTCAAAAGATATCGCTGTTTATTAAAAACGGTTTTTGTGTATTTACTCTTTTACCATCAATTTTGCAAAGTTTTAAAAAGTGGAGGTGTGTGCCAATGTTAGCAGCCATATTGTTGATACACCCTTGGATTTTACTTTTTGATGTCGTGTTGAAAAAACATCACGTGGGAGTCTAGCGGCTTTTCACAGAATTGGTTTGTGTTAACATTTTTTGTGTGAAGAATTTAGTGGAAACGGAACAGTTGTAATTTGGTGAACTCAAATCGGCTCATTCAAACTGGAATAAATCGGGGTCCCATCAAGCATAGTCAAACCACTTGGTCTATAGTGTTATTTTGTAAGACGATTGATGATAACTTTTCATCATGTTAACACTCTGAAATGTAGCCCTTACAAAAACTGAATTTTTAATGGCGGCCGTGCTATGGTTATGCTATTTGGATTTATTTTCATCATGACATTCGTGGTGCTATTAATTTTTTGGATGCTTTTCGGCAGTTTGTTTTTAATTGTACCCCTATCATTTCAGGAATGTCCGAAAAGCACACGCACACTGAGGAATTCTCACTGAAGGAGTACGCTCAGGAACAGCAACGAATCAGGCGTCAAATTCTTCTAGAACAGGGCCACATCAATGCAAGGCCAGCAGCGCTGAAACCACCACCCACTGACTCACCGTTCAACAGTTCCGATTCGTCCGACTGTGACAGCGATCCGGAGATCGAGGAATACTACTTCCTTCAGCCAGTGGCGACTCGTCAACGGCGGCTGATGCTTCGCCTCTCCGGTGTGAAGAAGATCGATAATGAAGAGAAGGACGAATGTAAGGAGATCCGAGGATCTCGCGAATTCTGCGGCTGCAAGTGCCAGGTGTACTGTGATCCAACGACGTGTGCATGTAGCCTAGAGGGAATCAAGTGCCAGGTTGATCGCATGTCGTTTCCATGTGGGTGTACCAAAGACGGCTGCGGTAATGAGACGGGTCGAATTGAGTTCAATCCGCTGCGTGTTCGAACTCACTTTATTCACACGCTCATGAGATTGGAGTTAGAAAAACAAGGAGAGCCTGACGTCACCACACCAGGCAAGTCGAGGTCTCATGTACGATTTACTGATGATGGAGAGAGTGAAGCCCGTGAGAGTTCTGAGAACGGTGACAATGACAAGGTGGATTTATCTCAGTTTAACAGTAACGAGCGCGGTAGCTGTCGCGACTGCCAGAACAGAGCTGTGAATGCAGTTCAGATGCACGATGTGCAAATGTGCGACTACGAGAACGGACTGACCGGCGACTTCACGGCTATGTCGTATGAGGTTGTCGAAAGTGATGGTCTGCCGGCAGTCCAGAATGACAAATCCCTGCCCAGGCTTGCCCTGTTCAGTGACTCTGACGAGGAGTCCCATGGGCTCGTTCATAACGAGAACACGACGACTTTCTATCAGTTCAAAACTGACGAGAGCTCGTATTCAGAATCTAGCGATGGTTCGTCAAGTGACGGAAGTGTGCAGTATGAGGACTCAGCCGTGCGGCACTTTCAGGATCTTGCCAGCATGGCGCCCTCTGCCACGTCGGTCTCGCCAACAGAATCAAAGTTCACAGAGCTTGCACCCTCTCCTGCTCTGTACAAGCTCGAGCCGATTTCCGAAATCATCAGTCCGCTGTCGTTCACCAGCTTTAAGAATGAAACCTCGCCTGTCAGTGCGCCCCAGTGGATAGATGCCAGTCCACAGTTCAGCTCTTATTCTAATTCTGTTCTCACGGGTGCAGATCGAGTGCATTATGCGAATGTTGGTGGCATAAACCCAGACATCGCAGTCGACAGTACTTGTGATCAGGACAAGTTTGTGTCGTCAGCATCTCTGTGCGGAAATTTCGACTCGTTCCAAACATGGGATCACACATCTAACTTCAAGCCAATTGTTCAATCAGGTGGAAATGGAGAAGCACTGTCGGACAGCGATAGTTTGCCGGAATCACCAAATTCAGGCCGTAATTCAAAGGAGGTTGTTTTAGCGAAGAGTGATCATAATATTGAGGTGACACCAGAAGCGTATCCAGAAAAGCATGGCTGTCCGAGTTTCGGAGAAATTCTCAAAGAATCCATTGTTGAAACAGTCTCGGCTTGATAGCTAAATAAGCCCTGATTCCATATTTATAAAGGTTGAGATCATAATCTTGTGAAGATCTGTTATTAACATTATAGATCTGTTAAGTTATTATTTATTTCAACATGAAGTTGATATCAAACGCAACTTTTCAAAAAGTTGAGAATCTGGACATTGGGTATTGCAGGCATGTTGTGATAAACCATCTGTTTCATCTTTAAGGTGATTTGTGCAACATACGCAACACTGAGATGTCTTAGTGAGAAATAAGTGGGAAGTTTTGATTGAGGCATTGCTGTACAATTTTTAGCTAAATGTTCTTTGGTCTTGGTAGGGCACTTGCCTCATTACAAGTTGCGTGTATTTATTTTCTGTATACGTTTGTCATGGTGAAGACAGATAGTCTTGACCATTTGGAATCGCTTTTCACCAATCGATTATAATCGCGCATTCAAAATGGCAAGCAGGGCTTCGGTGTAAGATTTTGAAATTGTCTCACTAATCGTAGGAGTTTTAATCTGTTGGTTTATTTGCATGTATTTATTTTCTGGTGCTTGTTTTTGTGGCCTATGTATTATTACTACATTTGGTGCTACAGTTTCCACTGCAACAGAGTATCTTTTGCTCGAATGGTATCTCATCAGCGGTTATTCTGTCTCATTGCAATATTACTTAAAACGAGTCACGGGCATCTTCATTCTATTCCTATTTGAGATAGGAAGTACGGCTTTGTCACAGGCAGCTGTCTGTGTACAAACGTGTCGGCATTCTAAGCACTGACCACTGGTAAGACTCCTTTTAACTAAGCTTTACACCTATTGGTTGTTCACTGAGAGGTCATGAGGTCATTCCTTTTGACTAAGTAGTTCTTCACCTATTTAGCGCACAGTATGGCCGACGAGTAGAATTTTATTTCATCAAAATTCTCGACAGTCAATATTTGTAAAAAAATTACCGAGTTGATTACTAAACATTTGCCACAAGGTAATTGCCTTTTGAAAATTGGGAAAAACGTCAATTTTGGTAATTATGTGTTGTGTACGAAACAAGTGGAGAATTGCCATCTGTTGACAAGTCAATTCATGCTAATATATTGTTGTATACAAGCTCTGTTTTATCTGAGTAATAATGACTTGACGTAAGGTGTTTATGTGACGTTCTTTAGACGTCCAGGTTTTGAGGAAATTATTAAAGCATCTGGAAAATTACTGAGCCAGGGGGTGCATACCCACTCGACACCCCTTATCTTGAATAAAATTCTCAAAGTGAATCTTGAATTTCAGAAAAATTATGATCCAGTGTCTAAAAATTGAATTCCTTTTTGTGCATTTTTACAGCACACGGACTACATATGTTTGTTCCGTGACCTTTTTTATTTTATTATCTTTGTTTTTGTTAAGATTACGTTATGAAACAGATGCCTTTGCCAATGAAATCTCTTGAGCGTGTTTGAAAATGGACAAAAAGGGATTGTTGTCATACTCAAATTTACGCAGTCAATGATTGAGAATCACGACTTGTGCTTTGACACTTAGACAAATATAGGAAGCACTAAATTTCCTTTGTTAAAGAAATTCAAAATAAATGTAACTTAGGATGGGGTCTTGACTGGGCCTCTCTAAACATTTTAAAGTTTGTTCATTTCAAAAATTTACATTATTGTACTTGCTTTGTTCAAGGACGTTAAAGTGTATTTTTAGTGGGCTAATGCAGTGCCTTTTTAAAGTCCCATGCAACACTAAATAGGTCCAGCTGAAGTCGAAAACTTCAAAGTGAAATAAATTGAGTTATCGGTGATGAATCTTCCCTTTGAAGAAGTGATCGGTCAATTGTCAGTTTAACGGTTTTCGAATATGGGGCTGCCGGGGGCTTTAAGAGTACTTAGATTGCATAATACTGAAGGTGATTGCAATACATACAGCTGTTGAAAAATCTTTGTGTTCGTGGAGACTCTCTGGTAAAGGTATTCACAAAAGAATGGATCGTGCATTTTCTTTTGAGAAATGTTGATAACTGAGGTGAGCATTTTGTGGATGTTTTGAGGAGCATAAAAAACTATATTGTTCAAGTAGGATAGGAAGTAACCTTTGGTCATCAGGGTGATGCAAAATATGAGGACATGGTAAGTCGTTATTGAGGTGGTTTCTGGAGCTTTAGAGATGAAAATGATTACCACCTGTGATAAACAGTTGTGTTGTATTTTAACAAAACCACGTGGTTATTTTATGGGTATTGATATTGTTCTTAGACTATTATAGTTAGCTATGTTTTGTTAGCTATTCTAGTTGTGAATTATGGTAGGAAACTTTGTCGACTTGGTATCATTTGAATGTGTATCGAAAACTGTCCTGTATGGTGGTGTGACCTGCCCGTGATAATGAATGCTGTACAAAAATGACTGCATGGTTTATGAATTATTTCAATGCTTCAAACTATGTGATTGTTGTCAAACTTAAATGGTGCATGTTGTGTAAAATATTGAATGTTCACTAAAAATTCTACGTGGATGGAATTTCAGAAACCATGCGAGATAGTGAATCTCTGGTTGCCCAAATGAGTATTTTGAAATGATATTGCTAAGTGCAGCATAATGCAAAAGTGGACTTGACGTACATAGTTTAACTTTCATGGTGAGACAGGGTTAGATTTAAAGACAATGAAAACGGCACTGGTGATTTATTTTGCATCATTGCAAGATTCATATCCTTTTTGTCAAAGTCCCGAGTTCACACTCTGGATGGCCATGTTGGTTTTTATTTGGCGAATTGGTAGTTGGAGAGTTGTTTGTCTTGACATTGAGGCGCATCAGTATGGGTCATACTTGACCAGAGCATTTTGGGTGTATATAAAGGGACATGGTTTTTGTGACCAATACAATTTTGGTGGTTATTGTTGAATAGAATAGACCTCTTCAAAATAGTAACTTTGATCAATGCTGCAGACATCAAGATCCATTGTTTTTGTGATTTTATTACAAATTGCCAATTCTCGCCATTGTCTGCCAGACAATCTGTGAAAACGAGGCCGGTGTCTTAGCCATTTAAGTTTGCATAAAATACTCTCATAGACTGCTGGTTAGCACGTTAGATTTGTCTCAGCGGTAAAGTATGTGGCTTCTACTCTGCAGGTGGCACATTCAAATCTACGTTACTATGGATTTCTGGAAAATTTGCTTTTTTGATGAGAATGTCCCTTTAAATGCACGATCCATTTCTCGTTCTTGTTTAAGACATGCTTGCAGTTTAATTCATTGGGTAAGCAAGATTATGTGCTAGATTACACACTGGGTGGAAAATTGTGATGTTGAAAACTGGTTTGACAGAAATTTCATTGGGGGGGGGGGGTTGTGGACTGAAGGAGTTCATTATGACTCCTAACTGTTGATTGTTCTAGTGATACATTTATTGTGCAATCGCTGAGAATTTTAGATGGTGCCACTTTCACAGGCTTGAATTCTTTTTAATTTTTGGGTATAACGGATTCTCTAGTTTTGTTACAAGTCTTCTTTAACAGCTGAATCTGACTAAGCTTGGCCAAGCATTATAGTACATGTACGTCATTTCCTAGACTGAATTTACTTGGTCCGTTACTAAGCGTTGCTTAGTTAGCTTGAAAAAGACTACCGATGAGTAAGGTAAGCCAGGCTTGTCTAAAATCTTGAATTACCTGGTTAGGCCAGTCACCTTTTGTCCAAGCTTGTAAAAGTGCACCTCTTGGTAATTGGAATAAGAGTGTTTGTCCTTGACACAATCTTTAGTGAATTCCGTCAAACACAACTCGTTGTTTAATTGCTACTAGTCAAAATAAACCTGTCCGTGTGCAACAATGAGGCTTGTCTGGTAGACTCAAGTGTACTAAAATAGGCGGCCACATTCCTATCGATGTTGGTGTGGAAGAAGACCCAAAATCTGACGCCATTGGCCAAGCTCAAATAAGATTCTGGACATTTTAACTAGATTCTTTTCTGTAAGGATTATTTCCTGGATTTAGTGCTGTAATGTGAGATTTAAAAAATGTGCCCAAGCAGTTGTCTTAAAACTTTTATTTCTGTTTTATTTGGCTGTTGCATTCAACTTGGAGGGTAGCCAGTCTCGCAAGTACCAGCTCAAGAGATAGAATATTGCTTTATGAAAGTGTGGTGACAGGAAATTTGTTGGTTATCAAAGAATTGTGGTGTCAGGTAATAGAAATGTAACTTGTGAGAAAATAATTTTACTGGTGAGAAACAAATGAGAACACCAGACTAAAAGGGAGACTGGCAACTCTCAAAGTCAACCGACCTTTATCACTGCACACTTTCAATTTCTCACCACCAAGTTTGGGGAATTCCATTTTTTTCACAGACCTATTGTTTTACTTTTAAAGCTGCTATAAACCTGCCTTACATTCAAAACTTTTGATTTTGATCACTTCTCGTTACAAAACAGGGTTTCGCTAATAGACTCGAGAAAATTGCAAGATAGTCCAAGTCTTCACAAGATATCATAATGCATGTGATCAAACTTAAGTTTTCTCTTGTCTTGGGCCATTGGAATACAGCCCTGGTATGAACATGTTTGAAAATTCGATTGCTATTCCTCAAGACCCGATGCAATAAAATGGCTCGTCACAGCAGAACATTTTTGCACCAGGAGTGATCTCGAGGAGAGATCTCAAGGAACGGCAAAAGTGTTCGTTCTTTCCAAGCCCAGAATTCACACGTATCATCTACGTAAGGAACAAGTTGAAACCAAGTTTGTAGTGATGAGTAGTCAATAGTTGGTAAAATTGAATACCTGGTTGATAGCAGCTTTAATAAAATGCGAACTGGTAGTAGAGCATGTTTGTTGGATGTTATATGTAGTGATTGAGAAACTTGGGTCCTCCGTTGATTAGTTATGTACTGTGCATATCAGGACACTGTAAAGTGACCAAGCTTTCACACATTAGAAAGTTATAGGTCTAGGTATTAAAAACGCATTTTCTAATGTGTTACATGTAAGCTAGCTCATGCTGTTCAAAAGTTCACGCGACTGAAATAAAATGTTGTCAAAGGATGATTCGTTTTTGTGCTGTTGTACAAAGAGGAGGAAAACAACTTTTGAAATCAGTCAGAAAATTTTTGTTCTTGGAAACTTGTGGCAAAAATGTCAACATCAAAGCTTGCCTACAAAAAGTAATATGCAAGTCATGTTTTACTTGCAGTTTGTACTGGTTAAACATTTTAAGTCTGGCCTGCACACCACCTATTAGCCACATCACGTCACCTAACAAATATGAATCCGAGAAGTTTGTACTAGTACGGAACTATTGTACAAGACCAAAGTATTCAGACAAAATGACCCAAAATTCCTTGTGATGATGACTGGGTGGACGCTGAATTTAACATCAGGGTAGTCTTCAGTAACGCTCCACCTTCAAGATTCAGAATGACTGGTCACTGACTGAAGGCTGAGTAATGGCCACTTGAAATAATTGACGCAGCGACACATGTGGGTCAAATAACGGATAGGTTGTGCCACCACACCTCCAGGGCTGGGCAATATCAAATAAATGGTACCAGGTCGATAAAAAAATTGCCTACCCATCAGCACGAGAGGATAAATTCACAAACTAAAATTATTAATCCGAGATGGCATCTCACCGCTGTCGATTTTCCTAAGTGTCAGCCCTGCATCTGATGGTCTATTCATGACATTCACAAGAACACAAAACAAAGCAAACTTAACAATTACACACAATTCAGGGGCGGATCCAGGATTTTGAGTTAGGGGGGGCCAGGGCAGTGTATTAGCCAGGATTTTGCCTGTCAGACATTCGCACCCCCGAACTGCCAAATGGAATCTGGGAGAATTTTAGGGGGGCCATGGCCCCCTTGGCCCCCCTCTAAATCCGCCACTGCAATTTAATCCCGCAAAACATTTAGTCAAGCAGCCCGTACGACAATTTCGTCGACTAGGTGTTGTGCAGTCATAGAGAATCGCATGTGTTCTTCACTTAAAGAGTACAATATGGCACAACTGAAACTCTAACCGTAAACTCTTACCAAAATCAGACATAAATAATTGCCAAACTTATAGTCCCTTTATCACCATTCTAGCCCTAAATATTTAATTTTTAATGGCCACTGTTGAGAATGCTTACAATTTTTCAAAATATTGTCAGATGGTAGCTATGGAAAAAGTGAAAAAATAAAATTCAAATTGTCTGTCATGTTGTGTCCTTAGTGTTAAAACTACTGTATATCAACTCTTAACAAAAGTACACAAACTTATTTTCATGGTTACCACAGCTTGAATTCCGCAGACTTCATCAACTTCAAATGTTCCTCAATTGGCAGTGCTGCTGGCGTTTTTTCAAATGCAAGATTTGGCTTTTAAACACAGTGATATCAGAGTCTGTGAAAGACCTGTTTACAAAACGATAACAGACACCAAAAGAGGATGATTGCAGTTGATGAAATCCTCGAATTGAACAACTGTTATTAACCAACGATGACTGAAATTCTGATCAATTTTATCAAAGCCGTAAACTTTTAAAAAATGCAAGAAAGCAATTTGCAAAAGTTGCAGACAAAAAGGCTATGCTATGCCTGAACACCGCAGGCAAATCATGTCCACTGAAACTCTTCATCTATACAACTTTTCCCATTTTATGACTAACACAGAAAGAGCAGAAATGAAGGTGAGACAACGCCAGCCTCTTTCGTTCGGCATTTATGGCAATCCATTGGTTGCTATTGCAACACAGAAGCATGCTTTTTAAGGTAGAAATTCTTTGGTTTGAGAGACAATATGGTCGACAAGAGAAATTTCAACTCATGGCAAAACTTCTATTCAAAAATCAAATTTCAGGAAGTTTTGGCTTGTTCTAAAGAAAATTTGACAAAATTCGAGCACATGTAGTGATTCAGCAAACTTACGAAATAGAAGAATTGAAGAAATTTACCATCACTGAAACACCTCTTAGTCTATAGTGACTTCATGGAATCTCTTTGACGTAAGTCAAGGGCATAAAAACTCTGGTGCTTGTGCATGTAAACAAAGGTTACTTACACAGTGTTTGATGACATTTTCAGTTGCTTTGCATTTAGCCTTATTATGTACCCATCTTCGGTCAAAAAGCTAACTTTTGAGGGCAGGTGCTCAGAAATTTCTTCAAGTCACCTTCTGGCAATTCAAAGTCAAGTGCTAACAGGCCTTCACATGCGTAACTACTCCACAGAAGGTTTACATGTGACTACTTTCAGTGTCATTGACAGGAAATTGCCGATAAAGCTATTTGCCCACGGCAACATGCAAATTGTGGTCAGCCATTTTCAAAGGCCATCATCTCAACCAGAACATTACACAGAAAACGTGGTCACTGGGATTGGGAAGCACTGACAATTCATTATTGCTCGAGATCATAATCCAAGGAAGGATCCAGGATTTTTTAAAAAGGGGGGTCAGATTAAGAATATTTTTAAAAAGAGGGGTCCATGTCAACAGTTTGAAATTTGACATCACTAAAATCAAGGGAAAAAAGGGGAGCTCCGGACCCCCTTTACCCCTCCACTGGATCCACCTATGGGATCCATTTGGAAAATTCACGCCAATCTATGATACAATATCATGGCAAATAAGCGCAATACAGCTAGCACCAAATCAAATTATTTGTTATTATTAAGATTTATGGCATATCTACCATCAGACAATGTGTTGAAAAATAGTGGGCATCCACAACAACGTTTTAGAAGCCCTTGAAAAATGATGAAAAAATATCAATTTTGGCTATTGTCTTTGTCACAATTACAAACATTTTAAGTCTGATCTGCAAGCCACCTATTGGCCATCAGTACAAAAAGATTTCTGCCCCTGACCGGGACATATATATTTGTCCCAATTGGTGAGATTTAACTAAAAGTAGTGTAATAGCATATACTGCCATTGCCAACTGTGTTGCTTTATTGTCATTTTGATGAGATGTTAAATCGCTATTGTGACGTGGGTGACATGAGTAAGGATGCGTGTTTCTTGGCCTGCAGGAAGTTTGTTAGCGATTGGCTTAGAGAACAAAAAAATGACAAGCGTTCGTTTGAAACTGAGATGTAATGAGGAACTGAATCAAATATAGAACTGTTGTTGACCTGGTACTGAAATATATCTATTCTCTCTGGTGAATGAGGTGTGACTGTGTTACATTTAAATTTACTCAGCTGGTCATCATATGTTCAAAAAAAACATTTCAGCCAACCTTTCAGCTACAGCACAGCAAAGTTGCAGAATGGTTGTCATGCAATAATAGGGACTTGAGGTACTATAAACTGGACTCACTATCATCACTGACTTAAAAACTCTCACTCTGTTATGCGCTCATGCTGTGTGCCAATTATTAAACATGATAACTATGTCTGGACTACTTTTCATGAATTAGTGACATCTGTCGATCGGAATTTTGATGCGTTCAGGAATAGCATTCAGAAGACACAGAACCAGGTTATTTGGATAGCAATATTGCTTTCGGCAAATAAAATCTAACTAAAATCAAATGTTACTCTTTTGATAGAAGGCTGATACTTGACAGCTTATAACCAGCTTGACACTTGAGAGCACGCCCAAAATCATACTTGGTAATTCTCATTCATTCATAGAGTCAACATTTTCAGATTTTAGACTTTTTTGCAGAAGTCATTTGAATATCTCAAAGCACCACAATGGGAATTTGGTGGTATGATGATCGCAAAAATACATTGAAAATGATTTGAAACCAGACCATCATCTTCTGTGACGGAAGAAGTCAACACATGCGGTGCAGTATCTTCAACAAGAGCACATCACTCGTGCTATGCAGGCTGTCCAGGAAGTCAGCCACTGGTGCCTCCAGATGAATCTTCATTCCTCCACTCAGACAACTTGGTGTCCCTGTTGTGAGGATGGTTCGAGTTGAGTAGGACCGGAGCATGAAGCAACATGGACATATTGGACTCTAAAAAACATTGACTCCATCAGTACTGTGTTCAGAAACAAATCAAACAATAATAATGCCAGGTAGAAAAGAATTCTATTGCTTTCGCATTATGATGAGCCAAGATAGGTTGATTACATGAAAGCATATAGTTAAAGAAGCAGTGTATTTTTGAACCAGCAATCATACAAAACAAGCAAGATAAATTTTGAAAATGCAGCCAAGGCTTTAGACTGCCGACATTGTCATTTTCTACTTTTCTGATTACCTTGTGAAATGAAATCTCGACACAAAACAGCTGACAAACTAAAATCTCTTAATCTTTGGTTTTGTTCGAGAAATTCGATAAAATAAAATTTCACACGTTCTTTGCAGAGTGCACTAAAAAATTAATGTAAAACATTGTACTTACCTGTTGTTACTAGGCTAAGATGGTACCATGATATGAGGAATTGCTCGAGTTCCTTTCTTGATGAATGAAGTGGATTTAGACCCCGTACAAAACACATCTGAAACAGACAGGGTTAGTAACCAAATACAGGGTGGATTGAAAAGAAGTATCCCTTCAATGCAGCAGAAATGACTTCAGGATTCACTTAAAGTAAGATCCATACACGAACAGCTAGTGTTAAAAAGTGGTTTGTCGCACAATTGAAGACTCCTGCAACAAATTTACTGCCAATGTTGCATTTCTCATGGAAAATTAAATGTCAATGCCTTTTAACCAAATTAATTTGAAATTGGTAAGAAGCCAACTTGTAACTTTGATAACAATCAAAACAAGTTGAAGTATTTATATAGCACTAATATGTTTTACAATTATATTACAGTTTAATTAACATTTCTCCAAGTTCAAACAAAAATAATTGACAAAACTGCACTTTTGTCATTTCCAAGGACTTCTAACCTATTTATGAGTGTCTATAATTTTCAAAAAATTGTCTGACTGTAAGTCAACTTCAGCAGTTTTCAAAAAAGCTGAAAATTTTGGTCTAAATTCACTTGGCCTCTTAAAAGGAGACTACTGATTTTCAATGAGAAGAAATACCTCAAAATTTTCCAATTGAAACTACCAAACGGCATCGAACTTGAGATGTTAATTTGGTGCTTTGTACTCTCTAATCTTTTATGAAAACAAAATTAAATTTCAGTTATCAGCCATGTTGTGTCCTAAATTGGCAAAATTTTACCATCAATAGCAACATTTTGGAGTTTATCTACGAGACTTTATTTCCCCCAACGAAAATGCCATCATTGATACACTTAACTAGTGATTACACAGTTAAGATGAACGCGGTACATACATGTTCTAGCTCTGTCTCTGTCAGTGAATCATAGCCCTCCCTGTTGGTGGCCAGATCAATGTGCTTGATTAACGTTCCGTGAGACAATAGTTTCTTTTTGTTGGTGGGCATGTCCAGACTTTTACTAAGATGTCTCTGTAAGTAAGAAGAGCAGACGACATTCATAATTGACTTTTTTACAAATAAATTGATCTTTCCACTGATAGCGATAGATGTCATATTCACAAGGGATTGTGGGGTAGTGGTCATCCCAAGCAGCAGACGTGCATACGATCTGTAGACTATTCGTTTCAACAGTATTTCAAGCACCCAGATGTTCGCTTTATCATAGGTACGTGTGAACAGGCACCATCCATCCAAAATCAACTGCCAGCTTACTGAGCAGACAATCGCCCACTTGACATTTTCTGGATTAGGACTCGAATCCCACAAATCTGTGCTTTGCGATGCACACACATCACATTTTGCTATCAGTAAAAAGGTAAATGAAAATCGTATTACAGTGGATTGTGGGACATCATCCGGCTAAAACAGAATAAAACAAACCAAAGAAAACAGAAAATGTGTGTCTCTGCATACCCAGCCAACAGGTGGCACAACTGAATCATAACTCACAAGAATCAAACCGTAAAAAGGTTCGAAAGAACAGGAAATGATGTTCATGGATTCATGATGAACATAAGGCTAGTATCAACTGAATTCATGACTCAACATCCACACAGTTTGGGTAAAACAAGGAATAGTAAAGTAATACCGAATGACTCATTGTACTATAAAAGAGTAGCACGCTTGCAAATAAAGCTGTTGAGTATGATTACATACAGAACAACAAGATTAGTCGGATAGTAACAGCGACAACAGAGGGACCAACAGAGGGAGGTAAAGTTTGCAGCTAGAGATTGTCACTGAAGCAGCACTTTGACCTCTAAAGATAGAGATAGGGCAAACAAGATTACAGTAATTTCACACTTAATTTGCACAAAAATAATTGCCAAAATAGTCATTTTTCTATTTTCCAAAAGCTGCTTCTTTGTCCGTAAAACTGGAAACAAAAAAATAAACCAAATGATATTTCATGACATCATCACAATACAAACGACGCTATCAACAGAATAAAATTTTCTTAACTGTTATTTTTGTTGAGAAATTTGACAAAAATAAAATTTTGACCACCACATTTTGTGTTAAATAGGTGAAGAATAACGGTAAATGAGGTTGGCCTTTGTCCAAAGCAACAATACATTCAGATGAACCACAAGGAAACGGCAAATTAGTATACTCTAGAAAGTTGACAGTACAGCGTAAGTTACACTCAGTCATAGTGAAACTACAACACTGTGTACATTATTATCTCAGAATCACACTTTCTTGTATCTAAAGACGGCTGACCCCATGTAAATAAACAACATCATAGGGACACGCAGTATTAGTTACATCGTTTACGCCAAACTCGCAAACTTCAAACTCAAAAATCAAGTTAGCACCGGTGAACCTTACCATAAAGGAAATCAACCAACTTCCTTCACTCCATGGTGTTATAACCATGTGTATTCAGGAATAATAACTACTCCAAAATTGGATCCAAAACAATGGTTCAAAAATGACCCTGCACAGGGCTTTAGCTCAAATCACACTCAGAAGTAATATCAACAGGATTAAAGGGATCTTACTGGTTTTACCGCCCACATTTTGGGAACTATTGGTGCAGTTATTAGGCAGCTTAGACATGAGCTATAAAACAACGAAATCTAGTTGACTTTGTGTTTTTGTGATTTTATGTCAAATCACCGTTGTCTGCCAGATATTCACCAACAAATTCACCAGTTAAATGTCTAATTAAAAATACTGTTCCATTTATCAAGAGGAATTTAGTTCCACCAGCAAAGCATTAGACTGAAACTGCAGGGGTTACAAGTTCTATTCCACACTGAGGCTGATCTCAGAAAATCAATTTTGTTGTCAATAATGTCCCTTTCACTAAGTGAGTATTACATAATGTGTGCAGGACAATGTCCAGTGAAAATGTAGTAATCTGTTATGGAAATTCACCAACCCAAAAACACAGAATTTAGTCAATACCTCATGTATGTATGATATATACTTAAGTGCAAGAGGTTTAGCACTAAAAGCAGCCTGCACTTCAATAAGTTCATCCACATAAGGGCTACTTCCTTTGTCAATCTGAAAAGAAAAAAAGAACGTCACCAAAGATTGTTTTGTGCCCTTTCAGAACCGTCTCAAGTGACTCAATTCCTTTATCAAAAACTATGCGAAGAAAAAAGATCATGACAACTAAAAAATCAACCCTGCAATTGTTAGCAGTTAGTAAATCGTAAGTCTTCTCATCAATTAAGACCAGCTAATTGGAAAACATTCACTTCACTATATTAACGATGATTGTAGTTAAGATTTATTACTGGGAATATCTGATAGAAGCACTCAGGACCTGTATTAAGAAATTGAAAAGTTATTTTACCAACATTCTACATGTAGTACCATCACGTGTTGCTTGTGTTGTAACTTAAATGTAAGTTAAGAAACACTTGATGAGTAATGGTCATTAAAACATTAATTCAGGTACATTTTTATTAATTTACGTTCGAAAACAAAACAAGAAGTTCATGATTTGCTTAATATAAGTCTGTTCATTGGAAAATTAATGTAAAATAATTTTGGAATTTAAACAATCATAGAACATAATACGTTAAAAATTGTCCAATTTGAACACAGTCTCTAAAAGTTGGGACACCAAAATTCAAGATAAATTTGAATGTTCTAGATTCTGAAGACTGGGACATGGGCTATTTTGGTGCTCATCAAATTTCTCAATTCTGCATTTTGTGTCAACAGAACCTGAAAATAGACTTGGCACTTCATAATATTAATAAAAATAGCCAAAGATGCAACATTGTCACGCGTCCCATAGTGCGTAACACTGAGGTGAATGATCTTAAGTCGCTGAACATAATTCTTGAATATCGGATGACCAATATTGTCGATTTTTAAAATTTGGTACAAGGTCCGACCTTGGTCAAAATAATTAATTTTTCACTGTCCCAAACAGGAGAACCTTTATCGTAATTCCCAAAGGGAAGTAACCTCTTTATAGCAATTGATTGTAAAGCTTGTGGTCTGCACTGCTGGTACCTTATCTAATATCAATGTGTAAAACAATGTGCGGAGACTAGGGTCTGGAATGTGACTGGCTGCTCTTGTCACATGATGAAGGACGTGTGGGTACTCTTTCAGCCGTTGCTGGTGATAATGCAGTGAGAATTCACGGAACTGGTCACGTGACCAGAACTGATGGCTGAGCAACTGTTTTGGGTACTTCAGTCTAAACGAGAACAGTCAGGCAAGTTATGATTCAGTCTATGACCAATTTGTGAGTCCAGATACAGCGCTCCACAACCTGCTAGTCTATACGATAACAGCTATTCATTGGCTAGACAATTTATGACTTTTACATCATTCATATGGAGTTTGATCAGAAGTCAGGTCCGATGTTTGATCCATCATCTAAAAGCAATTGCAAGTGAACATTCGTCCAGCATTTGATCTTTCTTATATTTATCATCCACCACCAAATCAAATAACAAATCTCCCATTTTACTGAGAGAAGTCTAAACTCTAATGACGTGGTTTGTGGTTAGGCTGTGTTTGTCCATGGTGATCACATGTGATTGGTTAGAATATTATCATTTTTCACATTAAATAACTTGTACCACAACAGTTGGATGCCTACCTATGTGAACGCTAGTTTTCAGCGGATTATTTGCGTTCACACAAAAATTCCACATGACTTTGAACACAGTTTTATAGACAATCTTGTCAAGGATTTGTGATCACATAAAAGGTGTGGATGCAGGATTATCTAATACAGCTACAGGACTTGGTGTTCCACTGAACCAGTCAAAGTATTCGGAAATCAGTCCAGCCACTGTATTATTTCCCAAATATCCTCTCATCATAAAATTAGTAAAACTTCAGAAGAAAATTCTATGACTGAACTCTTCAGAGATCAACTAACTGTCGACCAATTCCTTTTCTTAACAACTTCCAGAAAACAATAGGAATTTCAATACATTATTCCTTGGCCATGAGAAACAGACAGTTAAGTTTCATGACAAAAGGGCAGATGGAAGCAGGTAATCAAAAGACACTTACCCTAGTGGCAAAACCAAATATACCCCAAATGGTAGAGCACCAATAAATAATATAGGCATCACCTTCCAGATATCACTGGGAAACTGAAACAAAGCAACTTTATTTTCAAGAATTTTCAACTTCCATAACTATAATACTGTGGATGTGTGAGTGGCAAGACCAGTCATTTAGCATTTATTTGAAAGAGCAGTAAAACAACATGCTAAAAGTCTAAATACAGTGAGTTTCAGAAATTTTAAATCAGGTCCTCATTTGTGAAACACCCTGAATTGTCAATTGAAAACTGAGACATAAATTTGTACTCTTTATTGACAATCCAGGGTGGAACTTGAACGTGGAGGGCTTCGAAAAAAATCTATCCACCTCACAAACTCACATCTTTCAGACAGCTGTCATATGTTCATAAAATTCACAAAGCGTTTCCAAGGCAACTAATGGCATGACATAAAGGACTGCAGCACAGACTTTTTTACCTTGGGGAGTACGATCAAATATGCTTAAGTTTGTGGTATATAAGCCTACCTGACGATAAGTCTGAAGTTCCTTTCTAGTGAATTCCGTCAATGGCGTTCTCGCACTCATAGCTCTGGTCACACCAAGATAGCACTTTGTATCGTTATAAAATGTTTTCATGCCTGATGGGATAAGGACATATAAACAGTGATTTTTCAACAAAAATGATGGTGCCCCAACAATGAATAGAACAAAAACAAAATATTTCAACAACAATCCAACCCATATCAGAGAGTGAGGGCAGGGCGAGAGAAACAAACATTTCAATGATGGTCTCATCTGGTTAACTAGTAATTCTGTTTATTTTGTGAGACTTCGTACTTTGCTGAAGAGGCAAGAGCTTGGTTACAAAATCTGAGGTTCACTTACCTATCTTAAACAGTTGGTAGACTTCATAGGCTTTAGGAAACTTCTTCTCTAGGTGGCTCTCATACCACGCCACATATCGTGTGTACACACTGACTATATAGTTCTGTGTTGCTCCTGGAGTTTTCACAGCAGGTTTTTTTGAAAGCAATCTGGCCACAAGAAAAAAGTGACAAAAAAACTGATATAGCTGAGTACTGCATCTTGGATATTTTTATATTCTATACATTTGGGTTGCTGACCACACTCAGCTAAACACCACCACTGGAAATTCAACATTTTAACTCTTGAGTGTTTCATTGCATCAATAAAACTTTATTTTCGGAAAATAATTTACATGGAAGTTTAGTACAAAATAGGATGAAATGGAAGCATTTAGACAGCCTCAAAATGATTAAATAAACAAAGCAGGTAGTACAGAAACAAGTGGTATAATTACCACTTGGCAAGCAATTTAGAGAGGCTGCCTATGTTGTTGTTACACCCTCGCTGGTCCCCCACTTGCTAAGGCATCACGCAGGTATCACGCAGTGGCACGTGCTTTAACATTGGTTGTTGTAATGTCAGCAGCAGTCATTGGTTAGCTTTACAACACTGTGAAAAAATGGCGGACTGTGAACAATTTTTATCCTTGTTATGCAAGTGGCGTTGCAGTAACTATTTCGTTTCTGCAGTGATTTTTCAAAATAGCTGCGTGCTTGAAGCACATACATGTGCAATAAACACATATCTGACCGATTTAACCAGTGTGCTATACATACAGGACAGTATCGTACACAAAAGTCATCCACTGTAGAAAGATGCACTCTGAAAAGGCACACCCACAATTTCTAGGATTCACATTTCCTGAACATGAATTTTAAGCACTGATTTGTCTGTACAACAGACCATATTTACACTTCAGTCCATCAGTCACACCAGTTTGTTAGCGTAAAGTGCTGCCTGTTGAGAATTTGACTAGCCAATCAGTAACACCGCTGTAAAAAAATTTCAAGAGGAAAATTAAGTGATACCTGTGGGCTGGCCACTGACCATCTAGCAGCACAAAGAGAACTAGCAAGTTGTTACACCTAGAACAGGAAATTCACCGACAGCAGTCTGTGTTCAATAGCTGCCATTAGCATGTGGATTTTTCTACGTCGTTGGTGTCGAACAATGATATAGTCTATGATCTAGAAGGGCACATGCAAAACACAAAAGGCCGAGTGACTCACCTCCCAAAAAGGCACTGGTCACATAAAGCGATGCCTGATTTTGAGAATCAGTTTCATCCACTGAATAACAGGCCCATTATACAGTGATTGCCTGGTTCTCTAAATTAGGTACTGCTACAACTGATCAGTGCCCCCAAAAAAGCAGTGAGGAGTGTTGTGAATTTTCTAGTCGTATCAAATCTCTCTAAATCGTTTGCTAAGTGGCAATTCCCACTTGGATGAACAGTTCCAGAGTAATCCATCACTTGCGTGCACATGGGCAGAGCAGCATTGAAAAAGTGAGGGGCCATAGCCCCCCCCTGTGGTGCACCACCCATAAACCGGACGGCGCAGCACTGAAAAAAGTGGGGCTATAGCTCCCTATGGTGCACCGTCCATGGTGCTATTAAAATTAAAGCAGATCGCGGGATTTGCCTCTAAGGCTCTAACCCGTTTAAAAACAGCGTTTTTGTGTGTTGATCACTTCTAGTATGCATACACAGCACTATCTCAACTTACAAAGTGGTTGTAGAGGTGGCCTGTTTAGAATTTTTGATTGTGGAGAACACTGCAGTTCGATAATCGTCGCCGTAGGCGCGAACGTGGACTTTCCATGAAGTCGAGGCCGAGCGCCGAGGAGAAAGATCATAAGAATGTGCCCTTTCACTGTCTGTCAGTGTTACCTAAGCGTTTCAGAAATAAGATAAATAGTTGGGTTACTTCTTAAGATTGCTAATGTTGTTTAGACATATTCCCATTCGTTACCTTAGGCATGGTTTATAAATGCGGACGCCTGTGCGGGTGAGACCAGCTGTGTTCATACAATGCATCATAGAACCCTAGGCCTAGTGCATTTAGCGGTGTGTAGGACCGGAAATGCTTTACTCTCCCAAAAAGAAGATTCATAAAAGGGAAACCCGGAAGTATGTTGAGTGAAGCTTCTCGGCATGTCAAACGTATGGAAACCTCTCCGTCACCTTCTCTTAAACTCAGGTTTGTTTCTGGAAATTTCAAGAATTTTGAGAACACTATAGGTCTTGCGAACTTAAATCAATTCCCCAACCCGTAATCGAACCTGATGAGCTTCAAAGACGCACACCTACGGCTACGGGGCATTCGTTCACTCACCTGAACGAACTTGACTGAGCACCTGAGTCGGACTGAAGACACAGCGGCAGAGCCTGAGTTGAAGGGAAAGGTTTTTGTAGCTCAAGTGCGTAACCACAATTGACGCTTTGTAGAAAAGTGGTTTTAAACTTGAGGTTAAATTTTTGATCATGTTGGATATGCATATGGAGCATATGGCCTTCGATGCCTTTTGCTTGGGCCGAATGTCAGCCCCATTCCTCTCAGACATGCCTCAGGAAAAAAATATTTAAAAATCAACTCTCTAATCAGGACCTTCAATGATTAAAAATTCCCCTCAAGGTTATAATTACTTCTGTAAAATGTTAATGTTGGCTGCTTGAGGCTGTAGCGAATCTATGGTAGTGACGTCACGTGGAAGTTACATCACATTCCGGGAGTTTCCCGTTTCAGAATCCCTGTAGAGCAGCAGTTCAGAGTTAGGGAGTTTCCGCCGTGAGGTCTGAGGGTTCAGACGTGCTATTGCTATGTGTGTGATATAGGATAGTAAGTCACTACGTGTGTATCTGTATATTAGCTTGCTTGCAGTGGTTTGTAGAGTTCAAGTCAATTCAAGTCATGTTAATTATACTCTGTTAAGTGAAACAAGAGGAAAAACTTTAGCCATAGGCTAGTACACCAACAAATAAATACATAAGTAATAAAATAAATGAATAAAATAGATATGTATATATATATATATATTTATACATATATATATATATATATATATATATATATATATATATATATATATATATATATATATATATATGAAATTAAAACAAAATTTAAAATAGTTCAGAGTGGACTGAAGGAATCTGAACTGAGGTAAGCAGTTCTAGTAGTTTTAGAAAAACTTTCTTCATAATTGGACCTTTTGACAGCCAAGAGGTGCTTCAATTCATTCTAGACGCATTTCTACTAACATCATTATATATTCAAGTATATTTGCTGTGTCTGGTGTGTCTGGGACCAGTGTTTTTTTTAAGTTGAGGTAAGCTGCCTTCTAAGCATAACGTGGTAAGGGCGGCACACAACAAGTCTTTGTCAAAGAGGTTGGTGATTTAGGAGTTCTCCTCAACAAAAAAATTTGTCAACCAAAAAATTCCCTTCTCAGAAGGCTTTTTCCTCCAATGCCAAAGTGAAGGTATTGAGGGTCCTGACGATGAAATCTGAAATGAGGGGTTAAACTATCTCTCTGTAAATTTTATTTTTAATCCATCATGACAAAAGATGGAGGATGAACTAGTTTCTATTATATCCAAAAGGGGTCACTGGCATACAGTAGTTTCTTAAGGGGAGACAACTCTACATCGCCTAAAGCCAAGTGTTTTCTTATTTTTTTTTGTGCACCACTGCACAGTAAAACGCTTATCTTAGAATGCAGTGCATGGGGAGTGTTTCCTATTCACATTGACCAGCCTACTTGCCACCAACTGCTCTTAAATATACTTACAGGCCTGCTAAAATGTGTTGAGAAACCTTGCCACATTTCAGTGTTACACAAGCTGTTGGTCCGATAGCATTTTATTCACACAATCAGCAATTTACTGGTAATAAAACTTCTAAAGGAATGAAAACACGTCTGGTACTTTGTTTTGAAAGTAAATCTGCAAACAGAGATTGACAATTTATTTAAGAATGTGTGAGAAAATGAAGTAGCCAAAGCAATAAGGAACTATCAGTTGTTTCTCAATCCTGATATGGCCTCCAACTTGACTACGAAACAGTACGAGACCAATGGTACATGGTCTGAATCTAAAGTTTGTTTCTGTGATAGAAGGTGTGTTGATACTAGTAGCCACTTTAATTAAGGAAATTTTAAATTAAACAGAAGAAAAATTGAACAGCATGACAATAGGCGTATGACCAGTTACATGTATGCATAGTGCTTTGGCATTAAGTGACTTGTATGTGGTGACAATGTTCTAAGAACTTTGTAGCAGGGAATGTTCTAGACACAAGGATTTTAGTAAACTTCTCAGTGTCTTAATTGTCAGTGTTGAGCTTCGACTAAGAGCTTTAAGTGGTTATAACTTTTGGTTTGTAGTGAAAAGCATCTGTCTTCAGAGTTCTTCTTATCCTTCGTTTGAACTCAAATTGCCTATGCCTGGAATTCACCAGTGGTGATACTGTATTGACAGGTGAAACTAACTAGTCCTGACAAGCTACTTAATGAGCCTGATCTAAAGCAAAAGGCCCGTCCTGAAATAGCACAGCTCCCTCTCTCATTCTAAGGTATTTACCCACAATACATTATATGTGTCAGGCACTTGCCCTACTTTTCCACATCATGCAAATCCACAAGATTGATATCCCACTGTCTGTCAATTTATTGGCTGGAGCACGAGTTGTTTGATGAACTGTCATTATTCAACCAATCCTCCACTACTTGGGGCTTATAAATTGTCTATAACAACTATATGAAGCATTCTTAACTTATACAATTGAATGTTTTGTGTCATCCAGTTGTGGTTCAATAGGTGAAGAGGGAATGGATTTTTTATTAGAACTTGCTTTAAAATAAGACACCGCGACATCGCTTTAGTTTAAGTACAATCTTCATCTCAACTTCATGGCGATCCTGTCAGTGGTGCTTAAAATGTTGTGATTTGCTTAGAACTTTCAAAAGTAGCTATTTTTAAGAATAATTGCAGGCAGTCTGGTACGCTTTGTACCATACGTGCTCAGGCCGTGCATGTGGGCCCACTGCACTTATCACGTGGAACCAGTTTTGTGCTTTATTAATACATAAGATAGTTAAAACCAAGCTGAGGAGCTAGGTACTTGACTCCATGGTCTAGCAGTGTCACCTGGTGGGACTCGAACTCACGACTTTGAGTAAAGAGAGCACTGGGTCCCACTGCACCTCAAGTAGCCATTTAGGTTCAGTTTTGCCATACATGGTTGGAATTCCTGATTTTATTTGTGAATATTTTTTCAGATGAGAGCATTGTGTTAATGCTTTTGAATGGACCTGACTCCAGTCTTCCAAGAACTGTTCTCGAACATTTGTGGAATAATGGTATGTTGAGCTTGTTTTATTTGCTCTTACAAAATTACCATATCAGCTGCTATGGATCTTATTTTATGCTTCCGCGTGACTAATTCTTCACTTGTTTAGCATGCAATATGGCCAACAAGTGAAATTTTATTTTGTCAAATTTCTCAAATTTTTAGAAAATCTTAGTCTTATTATTACTAGCATGGTTTGTACTGCATAAATGTTATGAAACAACTTTTGGTAAATTTTTCATAATTTACAGTAATGCAATCAGCGTCAGTTCGAACCATGGAAAATGACAATTTTGGCAATTGTTTTGGTGCAAAATAAGTGGAGAGTTATCAAAGTTGCTTCTAAGCATTTCAGTTGCTTCTTTGTTTCTCATTTGCTTTGCCAGTATGGTTCACAAAATAATTTTTTTTGTGAATGGGCTGCAAGGAGAGGACACCTATGCTCCTTCAGATATCTGGGCCTCATCTGGAGATTATTAAACACCTGATAATATAATGACAGAAATATATTTGTGTAGATGTATTCTTGTAGTATGGTTATTACAAGGTGTGTTTGCATGTGCGTGTGTGTGACAAGAAAATAAAACAGAAATAACAAGACAAGTGTTCTTCATAGTTGCTTTGCATAAGATTCTTGTATTTATCTCATCCATTCTATTGTTCTTCCAGCTGCTCTGGTCGCCAGTGTTGATGGTGCAACAAATGCACTACACAAGGTGACATCATCTGATAGCGGGAGTCGTTTTCTACCTGATCTCATTACTGGTGACTTTGATTCAGTGGACCCCTCAGTATTGCAGTTCTATAAAGAAAAGGTAACTAGAAACACATTGACTGTAGATTGTCTGGAGAATCAGTTAAACATTTTGCCCTAACTTTTGCCGATAAGAAAATATGTCATTTTCTTGAAAGGTTTTTACTTATTGTCTTCAACTCTGTAGGTCACTTCGCGTAAACTTGTATTTGCTGTTGTACTGTCTTAGGCTTTAGTAGCAATAATATACATGAAGCTTTGCTTTTCGTCTTATGGAAATCACATGCATTTATAAATATTTCCAGAAAACGTTCAGAAAGGTTCTAGGGATATTGCGTATCTTTATCACACAAACTGCTTCTTACGGTACAGTTTTTTCTTTTGGGCTGTTTACGTTGCTATATAACGGCATCGTAACAAAACATAACTTTTTATTTAAACCGCCTTCAGTCATGAAATTGGTATTAATTTGTGCCTTGCTCAAGTTAGAGATGATTTCTGAGGTTGTTTTTGTTTTAGATTGGGGCCGACCAGTTGACTTGTCGCTGCAGGTTATTTTATGCACTGAGGATGATTTTGACCAATCTGACCGTTCAGTTGTTTGTTTGAAACCCCAGAAGGCAATTTCTCACCTGAATGTGGAACAAAATAAAACCAGTTTCATAGTGATAAATTATTTAGAATAAAAAACTGAAATTTTGACTGAAGCAGTAGGTTTGTAGTGGCTGTAATTAAACCACTGTGGTGAGATTTAGCTTAATATTTAAAGCCACCTGTGGTATGGTAATGACTATATCTGTCATGTAAAATCCACCAAATTATTATACTGAATTTTGGCAGTGAATGTATAAGTGATGCAATCAATCAGCTCCAGTTAGGGCATAAAGTAATCACATTACTACCAGGCTAGAAAAATGTTAAAATGGTCTCTACCCCAACCATAACAGAGCTTTTAAAGATGGTGTACTGCTGCATTAGGCTTTAAGAAAACAACCCAGGTGAGGTTCTGAAAAGTAGTTCTGTTCTAAAATAAACCCTATCTTTTGAATTCCTCCAGGGCTCAAAGGTGATTCACACCCCTGACCAAACTTTCACCGATTTCACAAAATGTTTAGAGATTGTTGGCAAAGAAATAGAGAAAAAGCAAATCGTGGTGAGTTGTGTGCAGAAAGTTGAAATTAAACATTTTCATTTGCCACTGTTACTGGAATATTTAGTTAAAGGCAGAAGTAATTTGGGCTCCAAAGTAAGCACGTTGATGGTAACCAAACCATGTTCATTGTGCAGACTTTTACTGAAACATCAAATAAAGTTGTTGAGGCAATGTAATACATGTGAAATTGTTGCAATAGTGGTCTTGCCAATAAATGGTCAAAACTGTTGCAATAGTGGTCTTGCCAATAAATGGTCAAAATTGTTGCAATAGTGGTCTTGCCAATAAATGGTCAAAACCGTGAAACATATTCAAAAATATCTCTTGGTGAAAGACAAGTGAAACACAAGAATATTTCAAATGACCTTGTATTTGCTTATTATTATATTTAGGAATTTGACTTATCACCAGGATTTTGAATGATGGCTTAACTGGCCAATCAGAACACAGCATTCTTGACACACTTTTGTTTCCAATCCACTATTTTACCCAACAAATAACCCGTTGTCAGGTAAAACTTATTGTTTGTTTGTGGGGTGTCAAGTGACTTTTCCCAAGTGGGCAAAACTTGTAATAGGTCAATTGCTTGGTCTTTATTTGTTTATTTATTATTTTATTTATTTAAATTTATGTATTAATTTATTTATTTCAAGGCCACAAGTATCGTTGTTCTGTCATCCCTCGGTGGCCGTCTTGATCATACACTATCCAATGTCAACACGTTGTATCTTGCTTCTGACTTTACACAACTCCCTGTATACTTGTATGGGTCGGACACAGTCTGCTGTCTTCTGAAACAGGTTGGTGGCAAGTATCTTAGCTCGCATCAGTAACCAAGTCAGGGCTCGATGCATAGCTTAATGTCAACTCACCAAATGGGGAATGAACTCGCTAAGTTAAGGGAAATTATTGTGTAGCGGCACGCTGCAGCGGCATACTTACCTGTATTCCTGATCAACTGAAGAACAGGGCTTTTTTGCTTGTTGTGGTACCCGTCATATTCTATTCAGTTGAAGATAAGGACACTGTTTGACTCCTTTTGTGCACTAGGGCAGTCATTTCACCCTCTTTCAACTCCCACCTAAAGCATGTGAGATAATCAGAAAACATTGTTTGCACATGTGTCACGGTCAAGCCCTCTCGGCTTTTGCCTAACGATTTCAACTCTTGTCTCTTTACTTCCCAGTGTACTTTGATTTGTGGTGACTTGGGATTTTTATCAGATCACTAAAACAAAATGTGAGGTCACATTGGACACCTGTAGGTCACCAAATTGAGTCTTGAAAGCGGATCAAAAATTTGAGTTGATGGATTGAGGATTAGACACATGATGCAAATTTCACTTGGTCTTTGTAATCTAGCCTGATGCAAGCACATCACAAGGCATATGTGGATGGCCCAGTGTGTATCAAGTGTGATACTGATGATGAAACACCTAACATCTAGAAAAGTCTTGGCCAGCTTTTCGTTAGGTGTGGAGCACTTTCTTGGATGGCCCTGTGCAAGGCAATGAACAGAAAAGTCTCTGTCCATTTTCTAAAAGACAAACTTAGGCAGGCCTGACAGCTTCTTTTGTGAAAAACAGAATAATCGATACCAGGGCTCTCTTGAGTTTTGCTCAGGTGTTTTGTGCAGTGAGCCCATTTAGCCTGGGCATATCTCATGAACGACAAATGACATCAGACTGCCTGCACTCTTTTTAGCTATCCTGGCTTTGTGGTGCACATAAGTTACAATGATACTGCTAGTTGTGTATCACATCTTTAGTGGTAATTGTTATAATGTGTATGTAGACCAGGTGCTAAAGTCTGGAATACACTGCTCCATATCATATTATCCAATGCCAGTAGAGCTCACTGTGAAATATCATGGGTTCCATGTGAGGAAATATGGTTGAAGTTCTTCTGCATAGTACAGTCTGTTAGATTTAGGACATGAGAATATGAGGCTAAATTTGAGTTTTTATTTTGACAAATAAGGCATAAGTAATTACATGTACTCTTGACCTCTTGTTTCCGAAAATCTAGATATTACATGATTGTTTTGTTCCAGTACAGATTAAACTGGAACGTTTGTAACTAGTAATATACCCATTCAAAGTTGCAGCCATTTGTAAATTTGCTGTCTGATATTCATTGTTACCTAATGGTATTGTTTATGAGCAGACGAGGTTTAGGGTCACTGCTCTGTTAACAACTTTAAAGTTGTCGACAGTTGCTGTTTTAAAAAACAGCATAGGATTTTTATCTAGAAAGGTCTTAGGGACATGTAATTTGTTTTTCATTTTCAGGGTAAACACACCATAGATGTCACCAGTGGCTGTGAGGGAACTTGGTGCGGTCTAGTCCCAGTTGGTGAGCCATGTCAGCACATCACGACGACAGGACTTAAGTGGAATCTTAGTAGGTGGACAGTTACAGAAATTAGTGCACAGTTGGATTCTTTTCACCATTTGATATAATCATTAATGAGAATTCTGACATTGAAATCTGATTAGTCTAGAGTTAAGAAATTGCCAAAGTTGTCCTTTTTCAATTTTCAATAACTGTTATGAACGTTCACATTTGTTGGAAATAATGTGTTGCGGTGGTTATGGTACGCAACCTGACAATGGTAAAACACCTCTGGTAAAATCTTGCAAAATTTGGACTAAACTAATTGTCAAAAACTGCCCTTTTTCTGTTTTCAAGGGGTTCTAACATTGTTGTGAATACCTAGAATGTTTCAAAACTTTGATGGTATAACTGTTGTACAAAACTTACATAAGGAAAATCATAACTCAAGCTGGTATTACATACGTTTCATGAAAAAACGATGCAATAAGATTTCACTTGTCAGCCATATTGTGTCGTAAATTTATGAAATTTTACCTTTTCTGTTTTATGAAAAAATAATAATTGAAGTTTTACTTGTCTACTATATTGTGTCTTATGTGAGATATTACCATAATGCAAATAATCAGAATTTCATGTGATGTTATCACTATAGCAACCGCACAATACAAATATTTCATACTTTTGTTGAGAAAATTCACTATTAGTATAATTATAGCAATTATATTATTCTACTTGAGTGCCTGCCCTTTTGTGGAGAGAAGTCATGCCTGGATTTATACTGCGTTCACATTATGGGGAGAACAGCCGTGACTTGATTTATTGTGTGTTCACATTGTGGGTAGAACAGCTCTGACAGTGCGTTCACATTGTGAGGAAAACAGCCATGACTTGATATAGTACGCTCACATTATGGGGAGAACAGCCGTGACTTGATTTATAGATCAGCCATGGCTGAATTTCTACTGCATTCACATGGTGGAATTTTCATGTGAGTAGGCAGACAGGACATCTGATCAGAAGACAGATCAGCCTCTTGAAGCCCCATGTGGCATCATCTTTGAAAATCATTATTTTTGTTCATGTTTTGGGGTGGAACCTTTTTTGTTTTTTTTTATTACAATAGGTTAGTATTCCTAATAACACTTGATAAAATCACGGACTGGGTAAAAGTCATTCATTTCTTTAACGACAAGATTCCAGTTTGCAGTTTACAATTTGGGCTTGACCTAATTAGTGCTGTATGCTACTTAAAGTAAGCATTCACAAACTTGTCCTGTCAGCTGTCTTGCATATGATTACCATGACATTAACTGTGTACTCTCTCCAATCCGGTGCTCACAGCATTGTCTTCCTACTCTGAGGTGGCAGATTTATTGTCTGGTTTGCGGGTGGGCAATATAAGAGGACAGATTACTCTTGACTAGTCTACCTTCTGATTGGATGGCATGCAAATCTTTATATTGTATTTTCACCTTTCTCTTTAGGTGATCAGGAGATGAGGTTTGGTGGTCTGATTAGCACGTCCAATGAGTTAGCTGGAGACGATAAAGTCACTGTGGAAACAGATCATCCATTGCTGTGGATTCAAAACTTTGCAATAAAATCATAGTTGTCCAATTGATTCTGATCTGATTAGTCCTTGTTTGATTTCTATTTGCCTGGTAGGACACCTGTAAGTTGTCATTGAGAACCAATCCGATGTCTTGGACAGTTGACCCAGTGGAACCAGAAAAGTGATTCAGAATCAAGTGCAACCCATGCACTGCTATCCATATGCAGTATCACAGTGCTAGTGGGCACTCGTGGACAACTTGGGTGTATAGGGATATTCATTCCAACATCGAGGCACCATTGTTTTAAGGAGTGTCAATCAGTCTGAATAGTTAACTTCGGTCCTGTATTGAACTAAACATTGCAAGTAATTAACTTCGTAGTAAACTGGTGGATTTAAACAGTGGATCATCGACGCTTTGAGTCTATGTGAATGGTTAGTTGCACTGTCATCTGCATTATCGGCATGTGTGACTGTTTGTAATGGCATGTGTTGTGGTATTATTTGATATTGCTTTCATATACTCACCATTCTACACAATAAGCAGTTCCGTTCATTTGTTATCCGACCAGATATGAGATACTTCTTATTTGAAAAGATCCACCTGCATAATGTTTTTGGAGCGCCATCATGTGATAAATTTGATGATTCATACATTAAACAGGGATAACTTTTGTGTTTGCTAACTACCAGTGCTTGCGTGAAAGGTTCAATTAACTTCACAGTTTAGATCCACGCTATTCTTGTACGAGAGTTAAGTTGGTATTAAATGACCTTATGTCCCCAAGTGTGAGCAATGAGAGAAAAGGCAAATCAGATCAAAACTTATTTCTGAAATGTTGATAAGATATTTGACTATTTAAAGAAGCTTACTTTACAAGTTTTAGGGAGCTAATGTGCAAATCATTTGTATTCTTTCCATTTTCTTGTTATGTGTTTTATGGAGCAATACCGAAATTTTATTGTTAGCATTATATATTCTAAATTTGAAAAATACATAGTTTTTATAAATTTCTGTTAGTCAAATTGTTTTTGAACAGAATTTCGAATTGCGTGAAATTTTCTTTAAATCAAAATCGAAATTCATGTGCTTACAGTACGTTTACAAAAAATGACAAAATTTCTCATTGAAAACCAGTGAAATTGAATGAATACTGACTTTCTGCCTTCACTTTGATGAGGCCAAATGAAATTTGTCATCATTAGCACTTGGTTGATAAGTGCATAGGCGGATTTAGGGGGGGGGCCCAGGGGGCCCGGGCCCCCCCCNGATTTTTTAAAGTATTTTATGATTTGTATGCAAAAATTTGAATTTGCATAAAATGAAAACTGAGCATTGTTTAGAAAACAGAATTCAAGTAGGCCTACCCTGCACAACTCGTACATTATCTCTATTCACCAGGTGGCGTGCTTGAAAATTACGGAAGGAGGCACTGAACAGTTCTCACCAGATTTGCCTATCAGAACACGTCAATGGACTCTTCACCTTTTCTTCACTCTGTCAAGAACTGCATGCAAATAAAGAAACGTTTTGAGTCATTTCACATCACAATCCCTACAGATGAGCACAGAAACTTTGTTCTCTATTGTATTTTTGACCCTTTCACTCCACAGTGGATACCAAGTTAGGCTAAGAAAAATAAGGACAAAAAATGCAAAATCGGCACTTTTCATCCCAAAACCTGCAAAACCACTACTTCCCTGCCGATGCTCGACTAAAGCTAACATTAGATTCCGAAAGCAAATTTCCTAAATATTCCAAAAATGAGATCCAACCTACTCTCAACCAGCTAGTTTTTTGCAAATCTGGCTTGTTTGAGGGCTACCTGAAATCGCGGCCAATTTCTCAGTTGCTACACAGCTATGCACAACTGCAACAGGGGGTCATCATCTTGAAGAAGAGTGCAACTACAGCCAAGAAAGTGGCTTTTTTAATTCTCAGCATGTTCACAAATACAAACAAACCAAATTCACTTGGCCTACATACAATACCTAACTCAAAAATGCCCCCCAGCCTGGCCCACCCCTAGATTTTAATATTTTGGCCGCGGCCGCAGTCTAATTGGCCGCGGCCGCAGTCTAACTGGGCAGTACCAACGAAGCTACTGCAAATCCACCTTTCATCACAAAAACCAATTTTTGATTTATACCATTCACCTCACGTTGTTAGTGATCGCAAATTGTTTCTTAATCAAACTCGAAATGACTAGGGCTCAGGCTGTCACTGAAGAACATAGGTCTTTGCCGAGATCGGGTTCTTTTAATTGGCTTGTTGATCACGGCGTGACTGAACAATCGGGATCCGTAAGGATGCACCTGAATGGGGACGAGATCCATTTTGCAGGGGCAAAATTGGTCCAAATGAACGGTTTGCTTCTTGGTTTTTGCAGCCGTTGTGAAGTGTTACGTGCAAAGTGTTCACCATTTTTAGTTCATAATCATGTGTCATGGTGATTTGAGAATATCATAAACCACCCAAATACTAATTGTTTAGATATGAAAACCACTTAATGGGTCGCCCTTTATAATTGAAAACCCCTAAATGTCCTCAATGACTCCGGGAATTTTCGGGGCCATCGTCCATACATTCTGAAATTCAGGGCAGAGTTTCGATAGACTATGTTAATGGAGTTTATTCATACCGGTAACTGTGGGGCTCTGAGTGCAAAAACAAAGGACGGTACATTCATGGCAAATCCATGGCATCAATATTGTGACCAAATTTTATTTCATACTAATGTTCTAAGATGAAATCTCAAAAAGGCTGTTACAGTTTTCTACATTTTCATTTCTTTTTCGTTGTATATCTTTGTGCAACTTTTTATTTTTCTGGTAAAACCAAAAAAGTTCTATTTTTGGTAGCATCTCTTGTAAAAGTGAATCGTTTTAAAACATGTACATTTCCTTATAAAGCATGTAGGAGAACAGTGTACAAAGCATGGCATAAAAGTTATGGAACACACAACAGTGTTCACGATTAACAATTTTCAACGATATTTGCTTGAGTTCTCTGCATCTGGCAGTCGTTCGTCGCTCAACAATAAAGCAAGAGACACTCAAAACTAATGAAAATGACACCCATATTTCGAAAATGTTGTCTCATCATCAGGCAGAAATAGCTTGTAATGACACAGGGTTATGTGAAAGGTCGTGACCCACTCGGATGCAAACCAATAGCGTTGCCGAAATGCGAGTACACCTACTGGGAAAACATAGCCAACACTCGTAAGCTGCTCATTCAACACGTTTTTTTTTTCGCGTAATTATCGAAGATTCCATCAACCTCTACAGGAGGGGCTGCTGACAAATTATTCTAAAACAATGTGAACGGTTTCATTTGAATCCAATCAGACAATTGTGAAATATGATGCTCCAATGTTAGCCATATTTGGACATCTTTCTTAGGTGCTACGTTATCTTATCTTTAAGTTGTCACAAATGGGGCAAGTTGCATTACAGTCTGCAAACCTAACGACAACTCATTCCAGGAGTAACGTGTTCTAGGTAAAGTCTGTGTGTGGACGGCACTACAGACTGCTGAAAAATCTTTGCTGTGTAGGCCTAATCAATTGGTTTCTATCGTTAAAACGAATTATTGGCCCAAACTTTTAAATATTTTGACTGAATCAGTACACCACAATGGCTACTCAGCAGGTCCTTGATTGTTGGCGGGGCTTTCCAGTTTTCGGATGGATTTGAGTATTCTGCGCTACCTAGTGTCCGTTTTGACGTCTGTCCTGGTCCCTATAAGCCACTAATCAATTTAGGTGTCATGAATTTCCATGAAGTTAATTAAGTGCAAATTTAATCATTTTCTATGACGGACAACTGTCCCACCAAAACAGTCCATGCTATATAACCATTCTGGACATCCTTGTGTTTTTTCACTATGTCACTGACCAGTGGCTACTTATAGTGAAACCCCGATGCCGGACAGCTGTCCAGATTTCATTCACGTTCATTACTTGGATGAAGTCAACGGATCTTTCAAAATTATTGTTGTTTTGCATTCACAACCCACACATATTTCTATTCACTATATATATTTTAGCTAGAGTTAATAAACTTTGTGTGTCAGTATAGAAACTCAACTACTTTTATGCTGCCCTCCATCAAGTTGCTGATACTACCTTGTTAGCCAACTATCTACCGTTCAACCAAGAATCGGGTAATTCAACTGTACTACCACGAACTAGCCTCACATTAGGATCGAAATTTGGCAGATGTGTTCCTTCTTTGAAGAGCACGACTGACTATGATTTTCTGACGTCGCCGACTATTGTGATGCTCCCTAGTGGCAGTTTTATTTTTGCGACTGCGGCTGTTTCTTCTAAACCTTTTGAAGGGTCCTTGTTAAATTCAGCAGGTACATGCATTTCTATGAGCACGACAACGAGTTATGGCGACTTTCGTATGGATTCGACTTCCATTGTGGCCCTAGTGGCAGTTTTCGTTTTTTGTGTTTTTCTCTGTGTCTTTCGAGTTCCGATGACGAATTTTCATGAAATTTTGCAAGTAGGTTTCAGTTGAAGACACAATTCCCACACCTTCCCATTTTCGGATGGGTTTGGGGGGTTACGTAAGCTACATCGCGACCGTTTTTGTTACTTTCTAGTCTGTTTTTGGCGTCCGTCTTTTTATTGCGCCATTGTGTTTGTCATGTTTTTTGGCCGTTTTTGTCGATTGGACTTGTTCGTCAATTAATACTCGCAAACTTTGTTATATTTAACTTACTGCCGTGGTGGCATCTGCAGCTTTTACCCACCCGTAAAGACTCTAATGGAACTGTAGTCTTCAAATAACAAACACAAAAATTTAGTTATTTTTGAGAGTAGGACGTCAGTAATTGACATTTTTAGATCCGGTACCTTCATTCAACATGGCCGCACGCGCACCCAAACAGTGGTCTCTAACTAAAACGGAGACCATCACCACCTACGAGAACTGGCGGCAGAATCCTACATATATTCTTACTCAAGACAAAACCTTTAAGCCATTTCTGACTTCTCAGTGGTTCAAAAAAACCAATGCCAACCAGTTGCGAGGTCTTGTTGATGACGGCACCGACGTCGATGCTGCCAAGCGACTGACCACCGTACAAAAGAATGCTCGACTCGAACTCATGCTCGGACAAGTGGCCAACTACTACCCCGTCATCCCCCGGAACTCGATAGTCAAGAACTCGGTGTCTCTGTCTGACATCTGGTAAAAAGTCAGGCAACACTTTGGTTTCTCCTCTACCGCTGCTCATTTTTAGACCTTTGCAATATCCGCCTGTCGAGCGTCTCGAGCACCTCTGTCAACGCTTGACTGCCTTTTTCGACGACAATCTCCTCTCTCCGTAGATTGTGAGGTGCACTTGACCCCGACGCTGGAAAATGTCATTGTATTTTTATGGCTTGGACTGGTCCACCTTGGCTTGCCACTTCTAGTCAAATAAAAGTATGGAGCTAAGCTTCGCAAAACACGCTGGCTCCGATTAAAACAGAAATATCTCTCGCACTAACTTCAATCCTGGAGGAACTCCGGACTATCGAAGACACCCGTGCGATGCGCACTGGTGCACCTTCTGGTCGCAGAAGAAAGTTTTATTCTTGCATTGTCTGCAAGTACGCCGGCCGACCATCGTCTTCCCACAGCTTTGAAGATTGCAGATTCCTACCTGACAGCGATAAGCGTCACATCACCAGATCACGCCGGGTTGAAGACGATGATGCTGATCTCGACGACGAATCGTCCACTGAAGCTGCCGACGCCTCCTGTAGCTTTGTGTCACTTGATACCCAATCAGCTCGACGTGTCACTATCATGCAGTCTCCTGTCTTGAAAGCCTTCTTCGAGGATCATCCCGTGCAAGTAACACTAGACACTGGTGCTACTACTAACATGGTGTGCAAGTCTACTGTATCTTTATACGGTATGACTATTTCCCCCGCTTCGCAGATGGCCCGCCAGGCCGATGGTATTACCCCCCTTGAGGTTGTTGACGAGATCCATTTTTCATCACAATTTTCGTCTGGATGCTTTGGTGGTTCATCAGCTTGATGTTGACATTCTTGCTGGCAATCCCTTTATGTCCTACAATGACATTGCTGTTCGCCCCGCTATGCGCCAGATCGTAATTGCTGGTTCTGATGTCGTTCCCTACGGTGTCAGAACTCCCAAGGAGTTATTACCCACCGCACAACTCAGCCAGTTTTTTCTGTTGTGTTGCCTACACCGTTCTGTCGTTCTCCCTGGCCAGTACATTGTGGGCGCTCAAACCTAGGTTGGATAACCCTTTAATAAATCCCTCGACCCTAAGCTGGCTTGGCCATGACCACAGGAAATCTCAGTCGTCCTCACTGTACGTGTAAAGAACGATACTGATTCACCTTTGCTAATCAACCATGTCGAACACATCTGCCAGGTGCGACAGCTTTCAGAGTCGCTACCCAACCCTGTCCCAGGTTCTACTACATCCGCCACTAGCGCCCTGCCTCCAGGCCCCCATACTAGACCATCATTTTCTGATTCCATCAGGCTAGACTCTTATTTACTCCTCTCTGTCGACATGCGGGCCCCTTCCAGTCCCTACACGCTGAGTTCGATGATGTGTTCAACCCTGCCGTTTCTAAGTACAATGGCGCTTGCCGGAAGATGGAGGCTGTTGTGAATGTTGGACCCACTCTCCCTCCTCAACGGAAAGGCCGACTTCCCCAATACAACCGCGAGTCCCTTCTTGAACTTCAGACAAAATTTGACGAACTCGAGGCCTCTGGTGTTTTCGCCAAGCTGGAACAGGTGAATGTCCATGTAGAATATCTCAACATCTCCTTCCTATGCTAAGTCGTGTTCTCCCTGGCTATGCCTCTCTTCTTGACCCACTTGAAGCTGCCGTAGCTGGACGCGAGTCTCGTGAACGCATCTTCTGGTCTGACGATCTCAAGGAATTCTTTAAGAGGTCCCAGTCTGATCTCAAAGACACAAAGGTGATATTCATGCCTAGACCTGATGATCATCTTCTCATTATGACTGACGGTTCTGTGAAGAATCGTGACTTGGGTGCCGCAGAGGGGACAAACTTCTCCTCGCTGGCTTCTTTAATGCGAAGCTGCGTAAACATCAAACGGGTAACCTTGCGAAGTTGAGGCTCTGTGTATTGGTGCAGAAGTTCGTCATTTTCCCCATTCATCTTCCAAGCCTCTAATACCACCAAGTCCTGACAGATAGTCGTCCATGCGTTCAGGCGTACGGGAATTTTATGCGAGGCGAGTTCTCCACTAGTGCTCGAGTATCGACCTTTCTATTTACATTGAGCCGTTATGGCGTTTCTTTACACCACATTGCTGGTGCAGCAAACCTTCCTTTCGACTTTCCCAGCAGAAACCCAACATCCTGTCAAGACTCATTGTAAGTTCATTGCCGAACTGGAAGATTCAGTCGTTCGAAGCTTGTCGATTGATGATGTTCTTCAGAGAGCCATGCGTATGCCCTTCACAAGCCGAGCAGCTTGGCTGTTGACCCAACAGGATTGCCCAGACTTTCGTGGAAGCCATGCCCACCTATCTCAGGTTGCTCGTCCTTCGCGCAAGCAAAGCAAAATCAAAGATGTCAGGCGTTATCTCAATGCGGTCTCAATCGCCAAAGACGGCGTCTTAGTTGTTAAGTCAGCTGAGCCATTCCAACCCCAACGTGAACGTATCGTTGTACCACGCCCTGTTCTGAATGGATTGCTCACAGCCATTCACATAGCCCTACGTTTTGGTCATCCATCCGGGTACCAAAAAAGCGTCTCTTTACTCGTTACTTCTTTGTACCAGACATCGATAAGGCCATTAACACTGTCACTTCTGCCTGTCACACCTGCCAGTCTATCTCCCCGCCCTCTGACGTTGTCGGCTTGTCATTCGCAGCTGATGTTATGCGACGCCATCGGCAGTTCATTTTCGTTATCAGGGAGACTGTTACGTTAACTTCTCTAATCCAAAACGATACTCATGACGAACTTCGAAACATTCTGGTTGTTCTTTGTTCTGCATTATGCTCTCTTACTGAACATGGAATAACTGTTTGAGTCGACGTGGCTCCTGGATTCGTTGCTTTGAAAAATGACCTGATGTTACTTTGACGTGGTATTGACCCTGACATTGGTCAAGTTAAAAACGTCAATAAGAATCCTGTGGCTGAACATGCAGTTGGTGAGTTGGGCGTGGAACTCCTGTGTTTATCTCCAAGGGGTTGGCCCGTGTCCTCTGCAACTCTTGCCATTGCCACGTCCAATATGAACTCCCGGATCCGCCGTGATGTTTTGTGTTCACGTGAATTGTGGACACACCAGGGTCAAGTCCCAGGTTGTCAAATGCCCATCGTCGACAGGGAGGTGATCCTCGGTCAACACCAATCCCGTATTGGCAACCATCTTCCTAATGCCATGTCAAAGTCCCGTGGCCACGCTCATAACCCTGTACAACTCTTTGTTGGTCAGTTGGTATTCCTAAAGGGTGACCGCGACAAGACTAAGGCTCGCCAGAAGTACCTCGTCACAAGTGTATCTGACGAATCGTGAGAGCTGCGTAAGTTCACTCACTTACAGTTCCGCAGTAAAACTTACACTGTAGGCCTACGTGTATCAGATTGCTTCCCTGTGTCTTCCACGACTTCTTATCCTAAGTTGTTTACCTCAGATCAGCTTAATGATTACTTTCGAATCAACGAAATCACCTTTCATTCGACTAAAGGAACAATTTTGAAATCAATGTCATAACGGTAAGCGGTCTCTGATCAAAAATTCATTTTTGAGATGGGAGGCGGACATACTGCCGCTTAAGCCGGTCTGAGATTTAAATATTGACGATCACTGCAAACTTCGTCACCAGTCACTTATAGATCATTAAAGCATTCTTCACCGCTTTTTATTCTCAAGCAGACAACGCGGTGAACTACTTCAATCCCAAAGCCTTCAAAGTGAAGACAACTCAGTGGAAGACACGAAAGGTTTGATACTATCGACTCTGCTTGGCCCATCCTCGCTTTTTGATAGACGGTGGTGTAGCATGTAAACTTTGTGTATCATGTGTGTATGAGTAGGATCATAGAACTGTCGACATGGAATGCCAACTCCTGCACGTGCTAGAGCATACAATCCATTGATTTTACTAGGAATTTTCGGTTGTCTGCTCGACTGTGTTTTGATCTAGTGTTGTTATGAAATCTAGATTAATTTCATAGCTTCGTTTTCATCTTGTCATTTTTCTTGATCGTGGAATCGTCAAGCGAAACTGTTGAGCTAGGGTTCCAGACAACCAGTCAGTTCTCGCACTGACCCGTGATCATGCATGGTTGGCGGTAATCATAGTCTGGCCTCTTATATCTTTTGAGCTCCACTTTCGACAACCTATCAAACTTATTTTTTCAAGAAGACATTTTGGGTGTTAAAAATCATTTTAGAACTTGTTTGTTCTGCAATTGTAAATGTAAAGTTTGGACTTTAGCTGGTAACAAGTGTATTTACGTAACTTTTGAAAACCTACTCGTGCATTTATCTGCGTAGCTAATTTTGTGTGCGTGTGCTTGCGTGTGTGGATAAACATTTATAACTGTCTCTATTATTTCTTTTGTAAATCATTTGCTGTACACAGTAACCAATGTAATGAGGCTAATCCACTGTATGTTTCAAAGCGACACAATAGGTATTTGCCCATTTTTTACCGATCAGAAAACCCTTATCTGCATATTTCGGATAGGTAGTTGCAGTAATTGGTTTATCATATTTTCATCAATGTCACAACTGCATCCTAATTTTGGCTGAAGAATGTAACTGTATGAAATGACAGTTCTAAACTTAAGTTTCCAGCTTAGGCTATAGGAATGGATTTTTGGTTTCTGTTCCAGAGGTACGTGATTTTTTTAGAATGAAACTGTAAGCCAAGCAGTGGACTGAATCTAAAAGGCTGTGACATGTGTCACATGAAACATATGTTGCATTTCCAGTTTCACGATACTGGACTAAACATGGTAAGCGAGCGTACCGCATTACAAAGTAGGGGTCAACCACAAACGGTTGTCGCGACCTCTGGAACCGATTGCGTGCAAACGCACCAGCTAGCTGGGATAAAATTTCGGAGCATTAGAACTTTCATCAGTCTCACTTGCAAGGCGGTTTTTCACATAGTCTTGCGAGAAAATCTCGGACAGGTTCGGCCAGAATTAAGACGCACTAAAGCGTATCCATTTTTTCAAACCCTGATGATTAAAATAGCATGCTACAGGTACATGCACGTCTGCAGTTTCACTGAGATCGTTGTAGACCTAATTCACGAGGCGAGGTTCACTGCGATAAACAACGGGGAAGTTGACATTGCGTTAGTTAATTGGCTGGTCTTTCGAGTCCAACCTGGATATTAAACCTTAAAAATGTGTCAATAATTAACCACAGAGAAATATAAAAAAGCATTTGAGAGCAAGTCAATGCACCAAAGAGCTGTCTGATCAAAGGGTATAATTTTTTATTCGGAAAACCAGGTTCGAAACATGAAAAGTAAATATGACCAAACTGCGGGGATCGTATCTGATGTTTTAGGGATTAGGTATTATGCTGAATGCAGGGTTACGTTTCTTCTTGTAAATTGTTGATAAAAATGCTTTCTACACGAACCAACTACATGTAGGTATTGTTGACGAGTTGAAGATATATATTCGATAGTGGTGACTCATCGCATTTTGCAGTGAGGTGCAATTAGCCACATCTGGTTTAATTTGTCGATCAAGAATTTCGAGGGATTTTTCAATATTTTTGAGAGGGGAATAGCGGGGACGATATTCGGCCCCAAAATAGAGGGATTGAGGGCCCTGTCCTTTTTGGAAAAAAATGCATCATTTTTCAAGCCGTAGTCATGAAAACACAGTCTGGCTGGCCGAAGATTCTCCGCCCGTCAGGGTGATGATGCTCTGAAACCGAGAAGCGACAAAATATGACTTAATTTTTCGAAAAGATTTATAAATTTTACACGGACATATTTTCCTTCGACGCAGTGTATGGCAACGACCCATTGCTTCCGAATCACAACGTCCTTAGGGATTGTAGAACAGATAGTTGAGTGTCCGTATTTTTTCTAGGCGTTAGACAGCAACGCGGAATACAACCTGTATGCTGAGCTATCGTAGCGAGCCTCATTTTGGAACGCGCCTCCTGTCGGCGTGAGTTAGGTCTACAACCTCACTAAGTGGGCTATTCGGTAAATCTACAATAACTAGAGGGCGCGTGTGTACTAGTGGTGATAGATTAACAGCCTCGATTGCGCGAGCCCTTTAAATACATGGTGAAATGGCTTGCAGCCGTGCCAACTGAATCTGAGTTTGCGTGAAAAGGGTGCGTCTATGAGAGGAAGTAAGCACGACCTTATAAAAAATTAAGGCTTGTGATTATTTTAACGATTATTCCATGATTATTCTACTGATGCCTGTTGACTGAGGTACTCGCCGATGTCGACTTCGCGGCAGTCGCCAGCCGGGTTAATCTTTGTTTGTCGTCGTGATATGTGTTACGACACTTAACGTAGCAATCGGGATCTTTTCGTACATCAAAGCATTTAGAATGATTTCTAACAGTTTATTAGTGACAGTTACATCAATCAATGCTGAATGTTTATGCTGTCAACTCGATAATGAGTTAAGATTACAATCTAAGCCCAATGGCAAAGGATACATGACAAATATCCATTGCATTAGACTATTTGTTTACTCCCTATCATATGTCTTTTAAAAATCTATTACACGTTTAAATGGAAATCTATCACGTCTGTTTTCACGAAACCTTTGGTTTTTTGGTTTGAGGGCTTATACCGTGCAGAGGAGATATGCATCGCTTCTGCACCGTCCATGAATGGACAAAAATTGGTTTTAAGCATTTGACTGCAGCTAACCAACAAGATCTTCCCATCCAGTGCAGATCTGTTGTCAAAGCCTACTTTCAATATTGGAGACAACGAACAAAGCCTTCGAAAAGCAACAGCTATTTTTAAAGAAAGGTATGTAAGTCATTTTGTTTATTTACTTATTCAGGTCCTTAGGGGGACTGGCATGGGGGGTTGGGGTTGTAATATTTGGTACAACTGATTGTGCTGAAATAACAGTTAATACATGTTTGGGGGAAAGAACATGGTGAGGTAATTCTTAACCTTCATGAAGTCCCTACAACTTTATTTCATGAAACTGTTTTGCTATCAATTGTAAACCCATGGAAATATTTTTACATTTTCTGAATACACAGTGACCGATTAGTCTTAACTCATGCCTAGAAATGTTGCAAGTGGTTATAAATTTAAATGACTGCCATTTTTGTGAAAATTGCATTTTTGATGGTGCCTTGTGGTTTGTAATTACTCTTAAACAACAGAAAGATTATCCATCATTTTTAAATGACCCAATTCTTCATATCTTCTGTTAGAAGAAAAATTAAAAGTGTGAGAAACGGTTTCCTCAACCTTAGGCTAGAAGTATGCTTGACAGACCCATGAACCTGTAATCTGAGTTTAAAATTGCTGAAAGTATCAAAATTAAAAAGGCTTGAAAATGGGTAACAAAGGTTTGAAGTTGTCTCAAAAAAACTTGTATATTTTGCAGACAGGTGATGTGTTTAAAGAATTGTTATAGCTAAGAATGACAAATAAAGACACAGTTTTATGCAATACTTATTATATACACCCTTGGTTTCTGAAAATAGTAATTATTCAATTTTATGTGAAACTGTAGAGCAGTCATCATATATTTTTGAAAAACAGGGATAGCATTTTTGACCCAATCTGGAGTACTTAATTATTTATATTTCAATATTTGTTCCAGGTTCAGTGACATTTTAAGGCCACTTCAAGCTGTATCATAAACAAGCTTTGTTACTCCGTTCTCTTCCCACAGCACTTCCACACACCGGCAGTGCTGCATGGCACAATATACAAGTCAGTGGCCCTGCAGAAATGTGAATCGCAGTGCTAAGTTACCATAAAACACTATGCCTGTGGACTGTCTGTGTGTTCGTATACAAAGGAACTATATCTGACTGCTACACAAGTAAGCCTTGTTGGTGAGGATGCCCTTTCATAGGCAATGAGTCATGTGTGGACAATAGCTTATTTCCTTTCCTGGAAGAAACATGAGGGACTGAAACTAAAGAAGACCTAGTGACCCTCTTGTCTAGTTTAGGGTCTGATTTTGGGCTCAAAACAATTCAAGTGGTATGCTGCTGTGTTTACCTTCAAGGGTCTAATTGTTGATGTTATTGAGGCTGAATGAGGTTACATGAAAGAAAGCCACGTGTCGAAACTGAACCTTTTTTACAAGCGCTTCTATAGGCTATTGAAACTAGATCCCAGCGAAATGAAAGCCAAAAGCTGAGTGACATTAAGTTTTCCTTTCAGAAGAAAGGCTTAATAATACACTAATGGTAAAATCTTTTCAATTGGGTACACATTATAGGGAAACGACATTCAGTGACTGCATCAATTATCTTATTGTCAGTAGAAAGCCTGTTAATGTTACACTTTGATGATTGAATAAATTTTTAATCAACAGGCAAGTTTGTCACTAATTATTGAAACCACAATATTTCTTCAGTTTTGAAGTCCCATGCAGTGCACTTATGCTTATTCTTGATAAAGCTGAAGTGAATACCGAATACGCTTGCGAATTGTCATTTTCCCCTTGACCTATAGAAATGTGCAGCGATCAAAATGAAATATTCCCTTTGTTTGCACTTAATTTTTTTGTGTGTGTAATTATTTTTAGAGCTTTCTTAAGAAGGCCTTTCAACAATTTTAAGGTTTGTGTTAACTTGTCTATGAACAAAAGTTCCGCATGCAAGAAAAGTATATTTTCAATTGTAGGTAGCTGGATAAGAATGTGCTATGCACAAGATTCGAGAATAAACAATTATCAGTGTATTTAAAAACAAATGACAAACTGAAAAAGCAGAGAAAGAAACAACATTGCGACGGAGTCCATGATCAGGCATATCAAGTGCTGACTTTCTGAATTACCGGCGTTCAATTCTCCCAGGTTATTGTCCAAAGGTAAAATAGACGGTCGGGCGGTTGGTTTCAGTTGTTTTCTCTCACCTGTAACAGAATAGTCGGAGAAATATTAGCAAATTGTAAAAGAAAAGACAAAACAAAACTACTTTTGTAAGGCAGACCATACTTGACGTTACATCTTCATGTTTATATGTAGAAACTAATAACCTTTGTACCCAAGTCTTATTTAATATCTGAATTAAAATATGTGAAACAGGCTAAAAGTGATGTAACAATGTGTATTTATCAACAAGTAAAATTCATTCTAGTTGTCAATTTTTTCCAATGTTACGACATCTACTGAATTAATTAAGGCTTATTCATGTTAATTCGATAACTGATCTGGTAGTCCTGGGGGTGTGTGGCATAATGACACCATGACACAATTACGTCATGATAACTTTAATTAAATGTTTACAAATTAATACATTTACTGGACCAGGCTCGACATCAGGGAGTGTTATCTCCTCGTCAAGTACAGTGCTCCAGCGGCCGAAATGCTTGCATCAGCACACTACATCTGTGTGGAATGCACATGGGGTGCCAAGCCAGGGACTTTCCCCTGGCACCATGAGAAAGTCGAGACTGGGCCAGCAAAAGTTATGCAAGTTCTATTTGTCATGACGTACATTTTATGTAAGTTTATCAATCTGAAATATTTCGAATTCACTGTATCTGATAGAGTCGTGATAATTCTGAGACTAGAACAGATAGATCCGAATTCAGATGTATATTTAAACTCGGGTCTTGTCGATGAAGTTCAGTTCACTACCAACTCACTCGCTAGCCAAGCTTGTCAGGCTCGACTCGTCCACGAGGCCCACCGAGTGTGAGTGTGTGAATAAAGAAGTCAACACAACGCTGCTCTTTACTCTCTACTACCACCGTCACGCCACACTTGGTCGATTTGGTGCCGTGGCCCGGATCTTCTTCTGAGGAAAAGAACTAAGGGGACGTGAGGTAAGTCGAGCCTTTAGACGGGACCCTTTCCAATTTTAGTATGGCGCAACAAGCGGATCTGGCAGCGTTCCTTACCGAACTGGCAGGTAATTTTTCCCGGGATATAACTGGAGCGGTATGCTCCATGGGAGAAATTCAGCTAGCAGCGGCTATCCCATTATTTTCAGGGGAGGCCAGCGATTTTGGGGGCTGGATTAGCGAAATCGAGAAGGTCTCCCGTTTCTTCCCAGCAATGACCCCCGGAAGCAAATGCTTTTGGCCTACCAGAGGTCAAAGGGAGAGGTCTCCTCATTAATTTGGAGGTATTTAACTGATCATCCTGAATGCACGTACGTGCAATTTAAGACCGAACTAAAACAAAGGTTCGGTCCCATATCAGACAAAAGTCTAGCCTTTGGCCGCTTGAAGGCCATAAAGCAAAGGCACAATGAAAGTGTGCAAGTCTTTGGGGAAAGACCACTAAGTACGGCCAGAGACGCGTTCGAAGACGAAGCCGCTCTGGGCGCACTCCAAGCCCAATTAGTGGGTTTTTTCGTAGACGGGTTGCGTGATACCCGCATCAAAGAGCATGTTTTACGCTCTGAGCCTACTACCCTCAGGGACGCAATGAGGGCAGCAATTCAAGAATTGCATCTCCTGACTAGAATGCAATTGAAACCTGGGGACGATAGGGACATCCGTCCTATGGATGTGGATCGCATATACCCCCCGAAGGTATGCAGATTCTGCAATAAAACCGGGCATAGAGCCCGTGATTGTCGCTCTCGTTCACTAAATACTATCGAGGGCAGACCACCCCCGATACGGTGCTTTTATTGTCGTAAAATTGGGCACATCAAACGTGAATGCTTCTTGAAGAAACCAAGAAGGCGATAGACTACGCCCTATCTGGTTATGATATGATGATACAAACGCAAAGAGAGAGAAATAAACGCAGTTTACTTCCTTTTATGGGACAGATTAGTCATTGGCTTTTTGGCACGGCCACTGATGACGACATTAAAGCGATACGAAAAAACATTGATATGCTAGCAAGGAATCAGGCACGTCTGGTAGTGGATGCGGAAAAGCGTGTGGCCGTCATGTCTGCAACAAGACTGGCCGTTAACCAAAACAGAGATACCCTGAATGAGTTTATTGCGACGGTACACCAAATTTCGGATAGGATAACTAACGTTACCGATACTATTCAGGGTGAGATAAGAGATTTGTCCATTTTCACCCAAAGCTATGCCCATTTAGAGCTCATATTAAGTCATCTTGAACAGGCCGCGCAAAAGGCTGTCAGCTATTTGGCTCACGTAGAAAACCAAATAGGAATCTTATCTCTTGGACAGATAAGCCTAGCTGTGATTCATCCACAATCATTGCGCGAGATATTACTAGGCATAAAAGCAAATCTCCCAGAACACCTAAAACTACCGTATGATCCAAATACGGAATTGTTTAAATACTACAAAGCCCTGACGTGCACTACGACAATGGAGAATAACCGTATCCTTATCAACTTTCGAGTGTCCTTAATTGATACGTGCTCACGAATGGAGTTGTATCAGATTCATAACTTGCCTGTACCTTATCCAAAGTCAAACAGGTCACATATTCTCGTTAAGTATGCGCTTGGCGATACTGTCGGATTGGCTGTCAATCCAGAGAGAACGACTTATGCTCTCCTGGACTATAACAACCTACGTTCTTGCTCAATTTTCAATTTTTGCGAAATTCGCAAGCCACTCAGACCCATCAACCTTAGCAAGGACTGTGTCGTGGCTCTCTTTATGAAATTTGATGAAAATATTTGGCGATATTGCCGTGCCATCGTGAGAACGAATGAACCCCTTCCCCAGCTAGGCAATATATTTAAAGTCTGGATTCTATGCGGTCGTAAATAGTGTTGCCACGAGATTCTCGTTGTTATGCAACCATAGCCGATCCAGTTATCACACGATAACTGCTAAGGCAGGAATAGATGTCGTACAAGTATCCCACGGTTGCCAGGCAACACATCCCACAATGACTCTGCAAGGCACGTTTCACAAGGAATCCAAATTTGAAAATTTAGACAGTTTTCAACATGTGTTGAGAATTAAGAAAGAGTCAACCAAGTTATATAACTAAGTTCCCTAAACATAAAGATGTGGAACTACCTGCGAAACTCGCACGCCTACCTGAAATTCCTATGGATGGGTTAATATCCGACCTCACTCAAGTGGAGGATATGAATTCGTGGACCCCTGATATCAATTTCTGCATAGCTGCTGCTGCTATCGGTGTTGCCATTGTTGTTGTTTTGGCCTTGATAATCAAAAACAGGAAACGCATTGTTGCCGCCATGCTTAATAGAAAGAATCCTACTATAGAGGATCGACGCCAAGCCTCAGCGCCCCTTCCGGAAGAAGACGAAGGTGGACAGCGACCGTTGCTTGACGGTATGCCCAAGAATGGCGAGGCAACGCCCGGAACCCCCATGGTGACGATGAGACAACACATTCGTAATCTATATCCTGAACTGGACCACGTGGCCGACGTCCAAACGACAGCGCTCTAACCGACTCCGACTACAATTACCCTATACCTGTACACCACTGCTTCGGCGACAGTACTATGACTATATTCTCACAATCAATAAACATTGATAGCTGATAAACGTTACAGCTCATACATGGATGATAAGACTAATAAATTGGAACTCTGAAAAGGTTATGCATCAATACATAACCTATGTACATCAAGAACTGATAACCATATGAAGCCGGATCTTATAGTCGTGAGTGTGGGTGCTAATGTATCAATAAACATTGATGAGTGATGTTCTAAAGTAAACCGGAACATCCCCTGAAGAAGATTAACAAGATTACGCATATCCAAATAACTTCCGGAACCAGCAGCTTCAAGTCATCACCATGGGAGGAGATAGAGTGTTTTAGTTGTTTTCTGATTTTAATGTATATTTCGATGACTGAGTGTTTCAGTCAGACGTGGTCATGGTGTCATTGGTCGAATGAAATTGTAACAATTTCATTTGTAAGAATGGGAGGCAATGTGGCATAATGACACCATGACACAATTACGTCATGATAACTTTAATTAAATGTTTACAAATTAATACATTTGCTGGACCAGGCTCGACATCAGGGAGTGTTATCTCCTCGTCAAGTACAGTGCTCCAGCGGCCGATATGCTTGCATCAGCCCACTACATCTGTGTGGAATGCACAGGGGGTGCCAAGCCAGGGACTTTCCCCAGGCACCATGAGAAAGTCGAGACTGGGCCAGCAAAAGTTATGCAAGTTTTATTTGTCATGACGTACATTTTAAGTAAGTTTATCAATCTGAAATATTTCGAATTCACTGTTTCTGATAGAGTCGTGATAATTCTGAGACTAGAACAGATGGATCCGAATTTAAACTCGGGTCTTGTCGACGAAGTTCAGTTCACTACCAACTGCCGAACTCACTCGCTAGCCAAGCTTGTCAGGCTCGACTCGTCCACGAGGCCCACCGAGTGTGAGTGTGTGAATATAGAAGTCAACACAACGCTGCTCTTTACTCTCTACTACCACCGTCACGCCACAGGTGGGGTCCGCGATAAAATAAGGAAACTCACTCATCTAGGGAATTTTATTGGAAACAGCATAGTTTTGAAGAGAAACTGCTGTGAAAAAGTCACCCTTGACTTCTGTGCATCACGTACCATACACCTCTTATTTTGGGAGCACTCCCACCCAGGACAATATGAATATGTGCTGCTAGCCTACCCGGCATCCGAGTCCCAGTGAGTTTCCTAAAAGAAACACTTAGTTCCACTCAATAAACCCGTTATTAAGTGGGGTAACTGGTGGGGATAACATCACCGAACGATGTTAGAGTAGAAACTAATTGCTAAAAACTTACTAAGTAAAGTTGTGTAGTCTCCGAATGGAACTGCATAGTCATCATAGAGCACACACGGGGCTTCAGCATCCACACACTTTTTGTCAGTTAGTTGACCATTTTGACCGCAATTGTCAACAAATATAGTAACCTTTAGATCTTTTGGGAATTTGTGGCCACCTGTCGAAGACTTGCACCGGGGAAATTAGCAGTAATAAGGCTTAGCGCGACGACGTATTTTGATAACAATTCCATCTTTTGCCAGTTGTTTACATGCAGACAGCCACGCATGCGCAATTCAATCACCACTAGGAGAATTCTCCGAATAGTCCCAGTAAGACAACACTAGCGTGTGCAGTTGCAGCTGACTAGAACGACGTCTTTCGTGAAAATGGTTATACCCTTCATTGGTATAACTTCTTTCTTCTGTTAAATTCTAAAGCTTATCTATGGNTGCTCCGCCCATGCTACACAACTTACTTTGTTCTCGACGAGTATGTAAAGAAGTTCGTTGGTGCTTTCATCGACCATGCGTCTTGTACCTTGGCTTATGAGAGTCCGGCCCCTTGCTATGGACCGAATTTTAACCCTTGTGAGATTTGAATGGAAAAGGAAAGAGTTCAATAACGCTAGGACGTCTCTAAAAGAGCAAGACGTCAGGTGATATTGGCTAGATTTTTCGGATTGTTCTAAGACCCTCTCGACCGCCACAACCACCTCAACCCATAACCTACACGACCTCTCGACCCAATACCTCCACCACTCCTCTACCCACAACCTCCATGACCTCTCGATCAACGACCTGCAGCAATGAATATATCTGCACTTTTTATACATTTCATAGCCATGTCAAGAATTTTCAACATGCAAATCTGCCCTGGCTCAAGGCTGGTAGTTAAAAATGGTAAGTGCCGTAAGAACATGATCGAGCCCATTATGAACATGCTATCGTTGTCACGGGAGTAGTTGCAGAGTCTGCTCAATAAACAATTGTGGCTAAGGACCTTTGGCAACTTTGATGTCTGATGTTGAAACGTCTGTTGCTATGAACCACATAAACAACACCAATCTCTGACATGTCCTCCATTCTCTATCAGATAGCTCCGACAACTGATTTACACCCTTTTGGCAAGTTTTCCTTGTAGTTCTTTGATGGAACTTCATGAAATGTGACAGATATGGATTGCAGATAGACGCAGCACTGTATTTCGCTCCCCTTATTGGCAATTCTAGAATGACTGTATCCTTTTCACAGTTATCTGTTGATCTGTCAAACCGCCTGTATAATTATTACATTTCTGCGAATCTGTTGCTGTTGAGATAATTTTGTTTGACATTGATTTCTTAACAATTCTCACTACCTCTGCTATGCTTCCTTATGGTAGTATTTTTCACCATTTTTTGTCATTATGTCATGAAATTTGTTCGGTCGGATTTTTCCAGAAGCGAATAACACTTGCCCAGTTTTTGAACTGTTCCGATCTGTGTTGCGCCCTCAAGTGACAAATTTAGTTTTTTAGTATGCACATTTGGCCTATGCTACTCAATCTGTAAAACCTCCAAAGAATGGTCATGGCTGAAGGGTGTCGGGCTGTGAATGGATTCGACTGCTATAGTGCCCCATTGTGTTTATATTTGGTTTCCGAGCCTTTGGTCTGCAATGAAAAATACACAATTTTCTAACAGGCGTGTTTACGTAACTTTCGAAAAACTGCTCGTGTACGTACATGCGTAGCTAAGTGTGTGTGTATTTGCGCTATTGCCATTAAAATGTCCCGCTGTTTGACACTACATGAGCGGCACAGCACTGAAAAAAGTGGGGTGGGGGCTATAGCCCCAGACCACCTTTGGTGCACCGCCCATAGACCATGGGCTGCACAGCCCTGAAGAACGTGGGGTGCTATAGCCCCAGCACCCCCCTATAGTGCGCTGCCCATGCACTATTGCCATATACTATTGTGATCCCTCACTGGTCCTTATTTCCTTGTTCGACTAAGAAACTCGTAGTCTCACGTACTATAAAAACGCTGTCGGGTCGTTTACGTGTGTTACCACTAACGTCTTACCCTTGTGCCTTGACTTTGACCCAGCTGGTCCGCTTTTCACCAGGATGTCCTGCTTTTCAACCCATTTGTCCCATCTTCTCATTCTCAAGTATTAAAAACTATGTAAAAAGGATGCAACAGATGTTCCAAATACATTATTTCTTTGTTTTGGATATTGTTATTGGTTATTGTTATTGGATATTGTTATTTTCTTTCTAGTCAACTTTCTTCACGAACATAACAATCATAAAAATGTGTTCCGATTTCGTTACTTGTTTAGGATTACGTTGTCAACATGTACATGCACCAGTATGCATTATTTTTACTTCGTCAGGAACAGTTTGTATATAAATGTGTATGTAAGGGTCCAACTGCGACCAATGTAAGGAGCAATCCACATTATATTTCAAAGCTATAAAATAAATGTCATTATTGACATGTACCTACCAGAATACGCAAAGAACGCATACATGTACGTGGAGTAATCAGTTTATCGCGTTTTTGTATCCTGAACTTTTACTGAAGAATGTTATTGTACTAAACGGCAAAAAAGGTCCAACTAAAGTATAATTTTGGATGAATGCCTGATGATATTCTTCACAGCAGCTGGGAGCAATACACAATCTAAAAACTTTTCGTCGTCCGGTGGCATATTTTGTTCGATAAAAAACTATTTTTACGTTGGTTTAATTGGTCATTTATCTAATGTCTACCTCTCGGGTTCACTTCATAGTAATCTATAATGCTAACATATCCGTAATTAAATGACAGTACAAGGTAATTCATTGACCAATAATTTAATGAATCCGCCAATCGGTATATTTCTATTTGTTATTTAGTTTTAGATTTATTAACAATATTTTAAATATGTGATGTATGCAAAATAATGAAGTAAATTTTTAACTGTTGCCTCTTTTATAATCATACGTCATCAACAGCTTACGAACGGCTCCAGTACCTAATATGATTCTGATGCAATTCGAAAAATTTTAATGACAGTGAGGAAGGTGGCACTTTTCTCATTGGCCTGGCCCGCCAATCTCTTTGGGGTAGTCTTAGTAGCAAGGTAGTAATCAGGAAAGTCATGAATCTCATAATTTGAGAACGATTTGGCTAGGTTGATGGAATGCAAATGGCTGGGTAGAGGCCAGCAAAGTTCTCGGAGAAACGATTACAAGTTATATGTCATTGTGGTGCGTGTAAATGAAATACACCTTGATGTATGACTTCCCCTCTAACTAACAGGAACTAGAACTAGGCTACTTCAACCAGTAAACGAATACATTTTCTGAAAGAAAAAAAAGATTAGAAAGTATTAAATTATGTTTTAAATTGATGTGCCATAATTATTATTACGTTAAAATCTTTTTAAATCAAAATTTTAAGAAAGTACATTCTTAGAAAAATATTTCATTTCTCGATTTAAATGAAAACTTCACCAGTTACCTTAAAGACGCTGTTAGGAACTTTCGGTTAGTAATTTGGTTTTGTTTCTATGCCAAATTAACTAACATGCCACGAGAGCTTTAAAGGTCGACTCTGGGGCCACCAAGTGAGATTATCGGTACATACATCCTTGTGGGACATGTTCGAAATCTTTATTTCAGTTTTTGGTCCATTAGTATAGTTGAAGCATCATTAGTACTTTGTAGTTTGGCCCAAAATAGCCCAGTGTTGGTTCAAAAAGTTTCAGTTGGTGAAACTGTTTTAAAACGGCTTTAAAGAACGGGACAGAAAGAAATGTTATGTAGACGTTATACCTCTCTAGCAGCCAGTCTTTGAAATTTCAAAAGGGTTTCTGTTAACTTTCACTGGCTGGAGTTTAAAAATTCGGTAAATTTTGCACTCTTGCGTATTTGATATTTAGCTAATTGTAAGGTGACGTGGGGACCAGTTTACCGGTTGTGAAATGGGGGCCAGTTTACCGGCTGTGACGTGGGGGTCAGTTTACCGGCTGCTGTTGATTTTCAATGATATTTTTCACCAGCTTGCTCTCTGACAAAGAAAATGAATGAAGAACTGGCTTTCTGTTTGTTTTCAAGCAAATTCCGATAGAAAAGACACACCATCACAGTGCATGATGATGCTGTATCTCATCAACCTAATAAAGGAGCTTCATTAATTTTTGCAAATATGTTTCTGTGGTAATCAAATCAGTAGATGTCAGTTTTAGAAACTTCGACTACTGCTGGCCTCCTGGTGACGGTTTCTATGACTAGATGTCTTTGGTGAAATTTCATGAAATTTGTCCAAAACATTTTCATCGAGGAAACGATGGCGCATGCATGTTTGAGAACGACGTTTCAACAATAATCTGATATTCTGCTGCGATATTTTGTTTTCTGTCTACTGTTGTACCTGAGAATGGCACTTGATTACTATCGCAACGTCGCTTACTTGCTGTACTCTAGCGTCGTTTTTGTTTTCCACTTTTTATTTCTAATTTGCCCAAAGCTAATATTATTTACATGCATGTTTTCGAATGAGTCTAACCTGAGCTGCCACACCAGTGGCAGTTTTAGCACTTGGGAAACTGTTTAATGTCTAACCTGTGCCCCTTCCTGCCATGTGATGATGTGCCTTTCATGGTAACGTCCCCCTGATTACCTTATAATCATTAAAATAAAATAAAGTCACTTTATTGGGAATTTTGTCATTTTTACAGGTTGCCAATCGTTTAACTGATTCCACCCAAATCAGATGTTGTCCCTTGTCGCACTCCCATAACAGATAATAAAGACATCTTTTGAAAATATTGGACGCACGAGTTTCAAAATTAGCAAGAGATTTAGGGGAATTAGTTTAGTCCCTATTTGGGACTGTTTCATGCAACTGGACACTGGTGGAATTGGTGATCACCCATTTCTGAGATACCGTGTTCCGAAGTTTGATATTTATATAGTGGCCTTTATTATTTCAAACTTGTACTATATCAGTGAGAGGTAAAACATCAATCAACACAAGTGCAAGATAGGTAGGAAGCGAAGAAGAGTTCCCGGATTCGAGAGATNGGGGGGAGAAGGATGGAAATATGAAGACAGAGGCAAGGAATGGAAACGTACATGTAGAAGTGACTTCAAATTATACATTATACATATAAATCAATAAATACACTAACTGAATGTAAGTCAAATATAATAAAATCAGTCATAAATGTTTGGCAGTGCTTCCACCAAAATAACACCCATTCACGGTATGTAAAGCGGTGGTTCTGTCCTAAGCCTCTCCCGCAAGCGCTTCCAGAACTGTTCTTGACCTAACGCGTTGTCTGTCCACTCCAAATAAACACTGTCCTTCATCAGATTTTGGAGAGTTCGTGGTGCTATTCTCAACACATCGTCAGTCAGTTTCTCCATAACAAGAACGATCAGTCGACTGCGATTTTCTTCGCAGAACACTTTGGATTTTGCCATGAAGAACTCATATATGCACCACTGACTTTTTATGAAACTTCTGAAATGCAAACAGGAATCACGTTTTAATCAATTTAGTCACGTATTGTCAGTGAATAGTGTATTCATTACATTCTAGTTGTTGAAATGACGAAATGTCTGATCATAAACAGAATAATCATTGATAATGTTGCTGAAATTGTTGCACTTAATCGTCCACAGCAACTTTTCTGAAGGTGATCTATCTTGCTCTTGCAATTCGGAAACGAATTTGAGGTGACTAAGGCAGTGACAATCCAGAGATGGTTCACTTCGGGACGAGTAGGAAGTAAACATGTTGCTTATAAGTTGACCAAAGAGATGTTTCAAAAACAATATTTATATGCGGTAACTGCGAAGAGATACTGAAGCTAGTTTACAGTGAAACACGTGTAGATGAGATTAAAGGTCATATATATTATGACAAACTAAACTACTACAGATATCGGTAATTACAAAAGTTATATATGTTGAACTGTAAAGGTGGGTGACAATCTGCCTTGTACGAGATCGTTTATACTTACTTGGTGATAAGTAGAATTATGTATCGGCTGTCGACAATAGCATCATTAACACACTCGACAATGGGTACACCCACGGGGAAATCTCTGTAGTATATACATAGTTTCATTCCAATATCATCGTTGTTCTCTAAATGGTCTTGAATACGTTTAGCCCACCAGGTGTTCTCGCCGCTGTGACAAAGAAATGCGTCATATTTATACTCTGGCATGGGTAAACGATGGTATCCCTGTCTTGCAGCATGAATCAACCAAAACCGAATGGTCCACCGCCTGCGATACGCTACTCCCAAGCCAACTATCAACGCGGTTAACAATAAGATGGTAGACAAAGACAACCAAATCCATAAGGTCGGCGTGCACTTGTTTTGTAAGTCGTCAAACTGGAAGTTTGAGAGTCGTAATGAGGTGTTGTGTGAACAGTAAACTGAGTGGTTGTCTTTGATGTGTAGTCCGTATCTTCGTGCAACTTCGAGGTACTCGTGCAACCAACGGAAAAGCACCAACATTTCGCATCTTGTGCAGTTGAACGGGTTGTCCGCAAGTAAAACCGTTACGTTCCGTTTGTCTAACGAATCTAAAGATGCCTTGCTGAGATACTCTACTCGGTTAGACGTCATATCTACTAACTTTAAAGCAGTCAAGTACTCAATGTGCACGGGGGCATCCGTTAGAAAGTTGTACGAGAGGTCCAGATTCTCTAGAGTTCCATGTTTAAACGCTGGTAACGAAGCAAGGCGATTGTTCCGCAAAATGACTTCCCTGACTTTCTTTAAGTGATGGAAAGTGTTGATGTGAAGTTTATAAATCCCGTTTCCAGATAAGTCGATTTTGACAACCGTAGTCATATTTTGGAAGATAGTGCCATATTCGTCTTTGGCCAGTTTGTCTGCTAACAGATTGTGAGACAAATCCAGAGTTTTTAGACTGGTCAAATTTTGAAAGATTCCACAAGGAAGTCCATGTAGATCATTAGACGCAAGGTTGAAATACTCTAGACGGTCCAAACCTATAATTCTTTCATACACTGGGAAATTAACAAAATAATTTCCCGAAAAATCTACACGTTTTAGCTTATTTTTTAGAAAGCGAAGTTCGACACCTAAATAACTGTGCGGCGGAAACGTTCCCCGAAGATATACTGACTCAAGGTTTTTGGGCAGTGCTAAATGTAGCTCAGGACCATTCTTTGTCTTGAACGATGTCTTGCTTTTTGTCACCTGTCTTTTACAAAGAGTGTTCAACTTCCCGCGTCCGCTAAAATCTATTACGGATAACTTTTCTAATCTCAACAAATCAGTATACAGGCTAACATAGTATTGTGGTTGTATTAGTTCAACCAGTAAATAAGTTAAACTCATCGACAGGTAACGCAACCTCGGAAAGTACTTGTGTAACTTCCACACCATACCCGATATTCTATCGTGTTGCAAATTTAAATGTTCGAGTGGTAAGTGCGATAATTTTTTCAGCACGTCTTCCGTGACATTAAAAGGTTGAAAAGGAATGCTTAATGATTTCCCCGATTCATTGCTTGCCGCCATTTCCTGGCAAGAACATTTACCACTTATGACCAATCTCTTGAGAGGAGACCACAAGCTGTATAAACTCGGTAAAATTTGTCCTAAATTATTTAATCCGTGAAAGTGAGTGATTTCAAAATTTTCTAGCCAATGAAGGTTCTTGAATGAATTGATATCCAAACAGGCTATGTAGCAATCCCGAAAATACAAGGACTTGATGGAAATGTTTTTCAAAGTCCTGAAGAGATTTTCTCCGACGTCTTGACTTGAACTTGTACCTATGAATTCAATAGTTCGTAAACTGGTCAAAGTTTCCATCTCTACTCCGAATACGGCGTTATTTACCACGTGAAGGTGAATTTCTTCTAGCTTGGTAAGAGATTTTAAGGTTTGGTTTGGATACCATCGATATGACCCGTCCTGTCTACTTATGTCTAAATTACGCAAATTTATGAGTTCCGTCATCTCCTCCCCTTTCAAATCGTCGTAATTGATTTTGTTGTCATTTAGCATAAGAACCTCCAAATTCCTTAGTCCAGCGAAGCAACCCTTTTCTAAACGAAGAATGTGGTTGTGCGACAAATCCAAAAACCGTAGCTCAGTCATATTTTGAAACACTAAAACTGGAATTACAGAGATTTGATTTTGACTAAAATTCATGGCCATGAAATGATTGCTAATATCTTCCGGGACAGTCCCGAGACCTGTCTGTGAACAGTCCAGACTTGTTTTTGTGACCTTACAACCAGACGGAGTAGAAAAGGAGCACTCCAAAATTTGGGAGACGATGCAAGAAATAAATAGGAGAAAGGAACATCTCAGGAACATGGTGCTTGTTGCGTGCACCTGAAATAACGAGAAACTATTAGTAATTATTGAGCATGAGTCAACGACAATTTTAAGAACGACCTGCAGTCTATTAAACAATGATGTAATTCTGAACATGTGTCTCCACGAGAAGTCTTCAAAATCCACTGTCATCACAAACACAGTAGGGCAGCAGCTGGAGTACAGAAAACTATTATTTCAGCGTTCTGTGCTATACGGGTGTTAAACCCAGTTCTGCTGTCAAAACAGCAAATTGACGACTTAGTCCACTGACTGTGCTGTTCTTTAAACAGATTAATAAAATCTCTGAGTTTGTAAAAAATCAGTAGCTTGTTGTTTGATGGTAGCATGCATAGCGTATTAAATGACACGCCGTGACAAGCCCACTTGGAGACCTGAAACCCAATAACGGAATACGCCTTGTATGAATTCTCTTGAAATCCGCAAATACGCTCTTCAGTATGACAAAAAACGTAACTAATCAAAACTGAATGAGTTTTTATGATCATTAAAGGCAAATTTACAGCCGCATTAAGATACGTGATGCGAAAATTAAATGTCCAATTTTTGTTTACAAGTTCGCAATTTCACCAGATTTTTGTCTTTCTTAAACTTTTATAAAAATATTCACAAATCAGTTGAAACTAAATGAAGTATGTTACAATTGTATTTAAGAGTCAAATTTTGTTTTAAAGTCCAATCAAAAATCCAAATAATCACTCACCAAAAATCGGCGTTCGTATGTCTGAAGATCCCGATAAATAACTAATGCAGGTAGAAAGCACCGAGAAGTAACAGTGAAACTCTTGAGTACACTTGTATTAGTATTGCATTTCAATTGGTACATGTATCAAAGGGTGGAAAATATATACGTGTGCGCATTATTTACTTTTATTCATACCATACCGTGAATAATGCGCTTACAAGGAAGTCAAGCATTTCTAAAGATAGGCGGGATTGTCACCGCTCGTCCATTGCTTCTCGTGAAACGTTGTGGTCTGTAGTTCCTGTAGGCACGGGTTTGTTATTGTTATAAGTGAGTTAAGGAGTTAAACGATGAAGGTGACAGTTGAAAGCCAGTTAAAGTAAGTTACAGTTTAGTTGCACTGAAGAGAATCAGCAGTTACAGCAATAGTCATAGAGAGCCAACTACAAAGACAGCAGGTTATTGAATCAGCGAATGTAACAGTTGCTGAACGTGTCTCAGAAGATCATCACAAAGTCAAGGCTTCGCAGCACTGGCTGGAGCGTAGAACAAACATTACGTCGGACGTTTTGTTTGATTAGGCTTGTAAACGCAAGGTCGGGATTATTGGGGACAAATAAAACAACACAAGAATGACACATGTATTGGGTCGAATTTCAGGGTTACAGCTCTACAAATGATTATTTCACAAAAGGTATCAATTGGTACCTTAATTACAAGAGATAACACATGCTTTTGCGATACCCAATGTACGTGTTATTGAATATAGGATACAAAGTGACACAGGTTAGTATATAGTACCAATGGGTATTGGCCGATTGCCTACAAAGTGGGTCGAGCAAAACGGCAAATTCAATATACCAAGTGGGTACAAACTGCTGCCAAATGGTCAAATAGCAGTACCAAGTGGGTACACTAAACAGCCAACTGGGCTATAACAACCTGGCCCAAAGCAGGTTCTGGACAACCTGAGTGAGCAGACCAGCCGGAGTGATAAAAAGAGAGAAGGAACGTGGTGTTGTGGCTCAGCGTGTGCAATATGGGCAGGGTTGTTCATGGATGAACAATCCTGTCCAATAACTCACTCAAACCAATCTTCAGCCTATCCTCGCACGGAAAACCGGTAACAACCTGCGCTCACCCCACACAAGGGGAAAACGTGACAACAAGGACATGACGGCGACATCCCGTTGCTCCCAACTTGTTCGCTTGCATAGCCCAACNGACAAAGTTTTTATTTTATGAAATGAAAGTAACATGTTTTGTCAACATTTTGGCTAAGTTTCATTCTCTTAGCAGTGGGGGCAGATTTGGTACAGCAGTGTACTGAACACAACCTCAAAATGGCATAACGGGGGGCAGTGTAGTAAAACTACTAAATGAGGGTGATAAATCGGAATCGTGTTTCAAGACATCTGTGTAACAATCTACAGGCACCACTAAACAATGCCAAGTGAATAATAAATCAATAGCTTTCATTCAAGGAAAAATATGAACAGTTAAAACTGGACAGTTTTTATACCGTGAAAACATGGCTGCGAAGCCGTAAAATGTGTTTGAGCCTATAACTTTAGAAAAACGCAATATTTTGAGGAAATATTTTACCACTGTTTATAGATCCTATAGGACTACCTATGTGCCAAATTTGGTGAAAATCGGCTGACCCCCACCTTGCCGCTCATGGCTGGTGCTCTCGTGGACTAGTACTTAATACTCTCTATTTATGAAGGCAAGTTTCCAGCTGTGTTGGCAGAAAGTGTACATATTAAGTAGAGCAATCTAATCGTAACAAATCATAATGTTTTTTGGGATATGACCGGACAGTCTCGATGTAGCTTACATTACTGCAATTATGCGTTCATGATATAGGTCATTGCACTACAACACACTTGCACATCTAACACGTCACATGATATAGGTCATTGCACTACGATACACTTGTACAACTAACACGTCACATGATATATGTCACTGTGTTGTACTTCAACTTGGAATCGTGAGTGAACTTGGAATAAGTTTCTATTCCAAGTTTACGCAAGTGATATTGAGATTAAGCAAGCACTTGCGACATCTAGTGTGCAATTGTTAACTTAAATTTCGAATGGTGTATATGAATTCGTTTGTCGTGAGTTATTGTTTCTGTTGTAATTGTTTTTATTGCCCATTATGTATGTTATTATGCTCTTGGTAATTAATTGTTTCCAAGCGTGGCTTGACTGGGATGATTGGGTGGGCGACCTAAGGTTTGAAATGACTGGCAACCTGGGACATTTTCAATGAAAAGGATTAAGATCATTAAGAGTTAGGATAGGATACAATGAATGTACCGTACCGAGAGGGGTTTTGCATTGAACAGTTTGTCATGCACCGTTGTAACTGCCACCTCACCCCCCCCGTGTATACGCCAGTGCTTGTAGCTCGCAATTTGCTCGTAATTGGTGGAAGTGTTTCCATTTATATCTCACGACATCGCCAATCGTTGGCAGCATGGCCTAAGCAGGGATATGTAATTCTTTCTTATCTGATTAAGGGAGAAGTTCAGATAACGCTTGTTGAGTAAAAGCGTTATTTTTGGCAAATAAAGTGGAAATACTCATTTCATTTTTAAACGTGCAATTTAATGAATATTAGTTTTTCATTGGTATGCTGTGTGATGTCATCAGGTCTAAATATTGGTGACAATCAGACAATAGTTACAGAACACAACTCTCTGAAGTTCTGTTGACAGGTTTTGAATGTTCTCATAGAGATGATTAGACTTTTCTGGCCAACGATATTTTTGCCTTTCTCTGCTCAGTACAGACCCACATAACAATACGCCTATGTATGTAAAGACAGACAAAAGTGGCCCAGTGAAATAGTACTGTCCATACCACTTGCTTTGGCACAATAGCTTACAAACCACTGCCCAGCACTCGCTGTTTGAAAAGCAACCATGTTAGACTGAGTGAGGTAACATATGCATATGCGTCTTTTGCAGGTTGCCGACATCTTTACATACAGTTACTAACATTTAACAGTTGGACTGAAACATGGTGGCATACAGTAATGTTCGATACAAATGTTCCCATGTGAGTAAGGAGCATACAGAGGTAATGACACATCTAAGTTGTGTTCATTGGTTTTTCTTTATGCAAGATAAGTGATTTTCAGCTTTTTATGCAGTTGTCATTGTCCTTGAAGGTTGTCTTCTGTCAGGAACGTGTTTGTTCCATCAACGCTTTCATTTATAGGTTGTATTCAGTTGTCTATAGCATAGGGGGGCCCGCCCCCTCCCACCTTGGCTGCCGCCAGCAAAATGAAACAGAAACAGCGTAAAGCGGCGAAGAAAAAGAGAGTTCACTAACTAGGACCGGCAGCGGATGGGAGGTTCAGATCCCAGATTGCGGTGGAATCGTGTTCCCCTTTTTCAGTCCACCGATAAATTTTCTGAACAGAAGGTCTGCGTCCTCAGCTCCCACAACTTGCGGGCCCCCAGTGCCTATACAATCGCAGTTTGCCCAATTCCCTGAGGCAACATGTTGGGCCGCCCCCCCCTTATGGTATCCTAGATCCGCCACTGTATAGTACATAAAATACTTGAATGCGATGAGTGATCTTGTTTGAATCTGCTGACAAATAAATTATCATTGTCAAAATGTGGAAACAGAGAATGATAGATTTTCCATTTACTTGATTTTCTCATAGATCCAACATTCAACTACTGACAATAAATCTGGATCATTGTTCACTTTTCAAAACTTGTTGTATATGTATTTGTCACAGGTATTATGCACGTCAAGATGAAAACAATTTTGTCTGTAATCCGTATTTTTGATTGAAGAATTTTGTATGTAGTATTATCGTGTTTGCATAAAAGGAATTTAAACTATTCTATTTATTTTAAACAGGTTCCAAGCAGCTTCCTGTCTTCCAGAAAGTCACGGATAAGAGGAAGAGTCCCCCTCAAATGACGCAGCACGTTCAAGCTGCTAAATCAGGGACACACAACTGGTCTCATTGACAGCACATCTTAGTGAACATCTTTATCGCTTACACAGAGTCGGTGACAACCATTCGTGCTACTGTGCCCTGTCTGTAGGTCAACAGATTAGCCAAAGTTGGAGGACCCCATTTCATTGCTGTTACAGCATTTGAAGCTGCTTGCCAATGAATCACATTAAATGCAGCATATGTCCCTCTCAGGTCTATGTAACCTAATCTGCCTGATAGATCAGTCTATATTTCTTTTATTAAATGGCTACTGATGCTTCTTTAATGCTTTGATGTACTGACATTATCTGCTTAATTTGTTGTCAGGGTTTATGATTTTTATGGTATCTGATTTGTCACATTTCTAGTTGCGTGACATCCTGGTGGCGTAAATGAAAAGTGTTAATCCACAGGGTGGTGGATCAATCAGAGGACACAAGTATCAGTTGTCATGTAATGAAACATGAGTAACCCAAAATTTAATGTCAGGTCATAAAGTTATCTGGCCCCTTACTTACAAATATGTACAAACTTTGGAATTTAAATTTCTAAAACTCTAATTTAATTCATGAAAGTAGAGAGTCTGTATATAATGACTTTATATATCAATCTGCCATTAACTGGGTCCCTTGACCATATTTTTAATAAGATTCCAAAAAGGGAATGCATTCATAACAAAACAGTGGAGTCGATAACATGACCAATTTTCTTTTTATATAAATGTTCAAGATGGAATCTGAAAAATGCCGATTCTGTTTTTTTAGTAACCATTTTCGTTTTAATCAATGTTTGAATTTTTCATGAAATTACTGAAAGTCCCTGTTTTAGCTAGCCCTCCCATGAAAAAGTAGATCAGTCAAAAGACAATCTCTAAAAGCCTGATGGGGAACAGTGCATAAAGTACAAGATCTGAAAGTTTTTTTGGAATCCTATCAGCCATTTGCAAGATATGTTTTCCGCTTCACCAAGTTTAGACATTTGTTTAGGATCTCCCATAACCTTAACCTGATGCTTGAACACTTTTCTTTTACTGCGAAGTGAATGATGTCGTATAACTGTTGGTCTTCACATACGCCATATATTAATCACATCAGGTGTTGGCTAACGGGTTAGCAGAAAGTCCTGGGTTCAAACCGTGCTCGGGAAAGAGAGCATTTTAGATGTAACTATGTATCACCTGATGCCAACAAATTGGCAGACTTCAACAGAAGTCTCCAAGACTGCCAAATTTGGATAAACTTCTTACCAGAATAATTTGTCAGTTTACGTAGTCGAACTTTTGTCAGAGTTGAATGTCAACATTGTGTCTAGTCCATAGTTTTGTGTTTGTGACTGGTCTTGCTCAATAAGTTGTTTTTGTTGAGATTTAGCTAGAATTGGATTGGATTCCATTGGAAAAGAAACAAATATTTTACTAGCCTTGTCAAATTACGACATTGTGTAGTTTAGTTTGAAAAATACTGTATGCCAGCCTTTGTACCTTTACAGAGTATGTTTTATGTTGTAATATAATTTGGTGGCATGTTGGAAAAAATAAAAACTTAGACCTGTCCATGCAGATATTGTTAAAGCAAAGTCACATTCTTATTTTTAAATATCTTTAAAAACTATCCACCATTTTAGTTGTAACATACATCATCTCCAGTGAGAGAATGCGGAGAACATGTTTTCCGTGACCCCCTGGGGTTTCCAAATAGAATTGGCCCAACTCTAGGATTTCATTTTTTTGTCTATGAAAGTGTCTCATTAAAGGTATTAAATTTTTTTACACAATTGAAAATGTGAAACCCCATACTGTTTTAAGTACTGGTTAATTTTGAAATTATGTAGAAGACGATTGCTAATGTGTTAGAGTAGTATCAAGAACAGGAATTGCGTTTACAGTTTATTGTAATCTGCGACAGAAAGCTTGCTTCACCACTTAGTTTTTTGTGAAATGAAAAGAATCCAAGTTTGCTTATTAAAGGGAACAGTATTTTGTTCTAAATTAATTTGGCATACAGCTTTGTACCAAGGCAAGGGCAACGGATGGTGTCCTATGTCCGCCCTGGCTTAAACTTAGAATTGGGTAGAAAACAATTGAGAATGCATTCAGACGTGTTCCAAACGTAATAGAGAATGCATTACTGACATACTGTAACCGGTCAGAAAATATTTGCTACACCACACGATTTTTTGTAAAGAAGAAATTGAACTATTCCAAGTTTAAGCCAGGGCGTTGCTTGCTTAAACTTGGAGTTGGGTACAAAAACTACGAAATGCATTCAGGGGTGTTTCAAAAGTAATAGAAAATGCATTTACAATGCATTGGAACCAGTGAAAGAATGTTTGGTTAACCACGTGATTTTTGTAAGGCGGAAGTTGAATTATTCCAAGTTTACGCGTACCACGCCCTTTCTTAAACTTCGAATTGGGTAGAAAAAACTGCGAATGCGCTCAGAAGTGTTCCAAAATTATTAGAAAATGCATTTGAAATGTCTTGCAACCAGTTACCGAATGTTTGGTTCGCTATGGGATATTTTGTAAAGCAGAAATTGAATTATTCCAAGTTAAAGCAAGGGCGTATCTTTTTTTGTCAAAAAGTTTTATTGTTATCGTAGTGCAAATACAATAAAGCCAAACAGTATAAACATTCACGCACACAGTCACGCTCACATTCATACACAGATGGGCCATTGGTTGTATGTAGTGTAAATTAAAATAAAGGTGTTAGAGGGGGCCCATCGTTCCTCGAAGTCGAGATACCTGCACTGGTCATAGTACATAACCTTTTCTACTTTGTAGTAATCAGAAACAAAATGTTGAAAAAGTGCAAAACATGGTTTTACATTCTAAAATCTTTGCTCGTGAATTTGGTACTTGCCTAAACATAAATTTTAAAGTAGATTTATGATTTTTGGTCCATTAAAGGAGCCAAAAATTACGTCAAAATGATCAAGTTTCATATCAATTCCTCAGAGGTTTTTTATCAAGTTTTCAACAGTTTTCCAAAAACTTTGGACACGTAAACAAGACCAATACAAATGAAAAGGGTCTTCAGAATGAGAATTACAAAAAGTACAACTATCTGAATTTCTAACACCAATCTTACTCAAAAACTTAGGAGGCAGTGTGGCCTGGTTGATAAGTGCCGCTTTCTTTACTCGAGGTTGTGGCTTCGAGTCCCACCAGGTCACACTGCTAAAACCTTGAGCCAGGTTTCTAGCTCCTCAGCTCGGTTTTAACCATATATTAATAAAGCATAAAAATATTTCCAGGTGATCAGTGCAATGGGCCCACATGCGAGGCCTGCGCACGTCTGGTACAACGTGTATCAGACCGCCTTATTTTTTATACTCAAAAACTTATTGGTTCCGAGTAGTCTGTGAGTTAAACGTATTTGAAACCATTTAAGCTGGACATCGCAAGAAAAGTTAATAGAATAAGAATAAGCAAGGGGGTATCTTGCTTAAACGTTGAATTTACAGGGTTAAAAAACTGCGAATGCGCTCAGAAGTATTTTAAAGGTAATAGAAAAAAGCATTTAAAATGTATTGCAACCAGTCGCAGAGAATGTTTGGTTCACCACGTGAGTTTTTGTGAAGCAGAAATTGAGTTATTCCAAGTTGAAGCGAGCCACGCCCTTGCTTAAACTTGGAATTGGGTAGAAAACAACTGCGAATGCGAAAGTAATAGAAAATGCATTTACATTGTATTACAATCATTAAGAGAAGGCTTAGCTTACATCGTGAATTTAAGAAGAAATTGAATTATTCCAAGTTTAAGCAACCAGTGTGCTTAAACTCGGAATTAGGTAGAAAGAACTGAGAATGCGCTCAGAAGTGCTCTAAGGGTAATAGAAAAAAAACATGTTTTTTACTCGCTAAAAAATGTATTGCAGCCAGTTAGAGAATGTTTAATTCCCCCCTTGATCAAACGTCAGCCAGGCACTAATTTCAAACATCCAGCTTTATATTCATATTGGAATAGGCAGCAACACAGAAAAAATACGATTCAAATGACCACCGTAGCCGTAGGGCTATGACTTTGAATGCCCGGTGCATTACTGAGGGACATGTAATCACAATACAGTCCTTAAATGATTTTTATTCCAGTTCCTCGGTTATAACCAGTATTCATGAACAGGCCACGGGAGCTTTATCTCGATTTTTTTAGAAATCTTTTCTCTCCGTAGCCTATCGGTTCAGTAACGATTTCAGCCCAAGCACCTTGTTCTGTGATTGTGTGCCAGGCAGCCGCTTAATTCCAAGTTCACGCAAGATTCTAAGTTCACGTACGGGGTTTGGCAGCTTTTAATCTCAAGATCACTTGCTTAATCTTGGAATTCCTAGTTCACGCAACACTCACTTCCGCTTATTCTTGAGATTAAGCAGGACTCCAAGTTGAAGTACAACAACCGCACTACAATACACTTGTACATCTAACACGTCACGTGATATAGCTCATCGCACTAGACCTACAATACACTTTTACATCTAACATTCATTCTTGGGAATACCAGAGCAACTCGTCGGATACAAATTATTCTATCATTTGTGCATTGTTCTTCAAACTGGTGTTATAAAGAAACAGCTTTTAAAGTTTTGTCGTCAATGAGGTACTGATGTAACGTTTACGTAAAGTTGCACGAAACAAAAACAAAAAGTATTGATCATACCGTTGCTTTGCTGGTACGAGTGTACGTACTTTTACTTTCATGGCGTTATCCAGTCACCCATCACTGCCAGGGTGATATAAGATTAAAAATCGAATCGTACTGCAGTGGCGGATCTACGTTTTCAGTTGGGGGGTTAGGATTCCCGCAAAGGTCGAATCCGAGCCAGGCGCGTGGCGCCGAGCGGGGGG
>NMRA01000065.1:737940-753728 GCA_002633005.1 Phoronis australis | reverse complement strand
CTTGTAAATGCAAAATTATATTTCCCAGAGGACCTTCTCTAGCAAGGGATAAAGGCGACAACTGTCGTTCTATTTTTTCGTGTTATTTTCTCTAAACTGTGTATCACTTGAGAAAATTGATGGTCTGGAAGATAACACCAATTGCTGCGCATTTCCCGACTTTTGAAAATATAGACTTTTCATACTTAGGGGCCCAGCTCTTCAAAAAGCCATTGATGACATTCAAGTGACCAAGCAACTTGTGTTTTTATTTGATAAATTTTTAAGGGGCCTCTCGCGAAGAGATGGACCATTGTTGGAATGGATTAGCCTTATTTTCTTGTATTTTTGTGAATTCGTACAACCAGCGTTTATGCTGAGTAAGGTCACTTCCTTCAGGGTCACGTGACAATGGAATGAGCTGTCACTCTTGCTCTTTTCCAAGCTTAATGAGTCTCAGGGTGTCCCGTTTCAGACGACACCCTCTCTCGGTGGGGCGGTCCGAGCGAATTATCCTTTTGTCCCTCTATACTTGTAAATCTGACACTGCCAAGAATTCACCAAGGTAAGCTGATATTCGAAATTCATCAAAAACACAAAACATTCGTGCACAGCACAGCAGCATCAAAACATTCGTAAATGAGCAAAATACACCTTAATGTGAATGCCAAATCGTCCATGTTCCCCTGGTTACCAGTAAAATCTGGAAGCATGCCTGCGGAAATTTCTTAATATACCATTCCGTTTTAATATTCGTTGGTTTCTGATTTACATGTTTTACATCAAAACCGACAGGTTATTAGATGATTTCTGGTAATAAGAAGCTAATCTTTTAAGAAATGACGATGTTTTAGGGAATTTATCTGCAGTATGAATATGGAAAAAGCTCTATAATCCGGTCTCAAGTAGTGAAGTGCACTTGGACGTTTTTGCATAGCTAAAATAATTATCAAAGACATTGATGAAATTTGGACACTTCCCAAAAGTTAACTCACAATTCAAGGTACACGATTTGTCGTTAAAATCACTTACAGGGAATCAAAAAGGAATTGGGTCATTAAATCAAGATAAACTCATAGCTTATGGATTCGTTTTTGGGTTCTGATTTACATGTTTATGTACATGTATCTACAAAAATGGACTGATTGACAATTTCAAAAATAAGTTCATGAAAATAACTCGAAAATCTGATCTTGCGCTCCAAATAACTACTTCTGAAAATAATTAAATCTTAATTGAGGATTTTTAGTCAAACCATCATAAAATTGGTTACAAAAACATACTTGAAACTCCTTTTGATAGAAAGTGGAGGTGCCTCTACAAAAACCTCGATATCTGGGCTTTAACCACGTGCTTACAAAACTGTTAATTGCATGGCATGATTACTTTTCTATGCTGACCTCCGAGGGACAGAATGTAGGAAAACATAGCGTATAAAACGGAAAAAAAATATGGAACATGTCAACAAGATAGCTGCGTCTATTGCGTAGGCCTACTATCATTTAAATTTAACTCATGAGATGTGTATGTTCGTATCTTACATGTATGTATGTTGCGGTAACGCCATCTAGTGTTCAGATGAGTACGCAAGCAGAACCAAATATGCGAAATACGCGAGAAAATCGCGTCATCACATATTGTTCTACGTCACAAACATTACAAGAAGTTAGTTTCTGTAAGTAAACTGTGCAGGACGAAATATGATTCAACTAGAAGAATTTGGGAAAACCCTGAAGGAAAAATTTGAAGACATCGCTTCTGGTATGAGGTAAGTTATAAGAGAATATCTTTATGGTACTTAATTTATATCGCTTTTCAGGAAAATCTTTCCCGTGAACATCAGTCTTAAAATACTCATGGCATTGCCACAACGTGCATTATAAACCTGTAGCTTTATTAATTATATTATGATACTACTGTCACTTAATTGGAACCACAACCCTCATCAACAAACCTTAATACACTTCGATTTTCAAAAACCTGCCACCTATACATTGTTCTTGAGCTTGATCACTCTTTTTCAAGTCTTTCATGACTTACGATATAAGATGACCAATGAATCAACGGTTTCAAGACAATTACATAAAATAAAACATAGGTTTAAGAAATGGTCAACAGTTATATAACTAATTCATTGTTATTTTCTTCATGCTTATCCTTATTATTCCCGTCTTTATAACAGTCTTCTTCATCTTCATCATCATGACCTTCTTGTTTTTTTCTTCGTCAGTTATTCTTATCTTCGTTCCCCTCCCCTTGTATTAACCAATTACATAACTGTTTACATCATCATAGCCACTAGATTTTTCGTTTTAGCCAATTTTGCCGAGTATCCATCTTAGAGGCTGCCGGCTTTCATCACTCATCAGTTGTTGTCCGTACCAGTCTATTAGCTACCAGGAACCATTTATTTTCGATAGGTTTATGGAGGGACTGAAGGACGCGTTACAGATAAAAGCACGTGCCGAGAAGCTCTTTGGTATGCAGCTAGAACGAGCCGCAGCCAGAATCTTTGGTCTGCTTGACCACTCGCCACCAATCGCGAAAGAGGTCTTGAACCTCATGACCAACGACATGATATACAGCTCTGTGGCTCATCGGAGGAACAGCGACAAAACCCTGGATTCAGTTGTTTGCAACCTAGACAGGTAAAGTGCGAACAGTCAACTCTAATCACGCTGTATGTGTAGGTCAGGTGTCCATGCGCAGACTCAAGTCACTCTTTATCGTTCAAAAAGTTCTCATACATTTGATTAACGCTGCAGTCGGAGACTGGGAGCATGTCTACATCATTGATGACGGAGTCGCAGTCAGGCCTGGGCTTGAAACCACCACGCTTCTCGAACAGTGATTAACAACTAAGCAAATTCATCACTTGCAATATTAATTGGCTATATTTCGAGGGTAGTCAAGGATTTTCTAAAAACTAAAATGTACACTAGGCCACTTAATCTATTGACCGCAAAGTTTCTCTTACCATGATAAACCTTTTCTTCCGTAACTACGGAAAATATTTCAATTAGCAAGTAAAAATGCTTTGAAACAACGGACTCGCCAGACCTTTCAAATTAAGTTGCCTGCTTCTGATTTGACATTAAGCTGGTAATGGTAAATAGGCGTCGCTTTAATTATCATGGATCGTACATGTAGGTCAACCTAATTACAGAACACAGCTACTAATAGCTAGAGAGCTACAGTTAAACTGCATATTAGTTAACTGACTAAAATTGAATTAGGAATTTTACGCACATAAAATCGGTATCATGATATTCCTGATAAGAAAACTATAACCAACTCAAATCACAGGGAAAGGGTACATGTGTCATATATCAAATTCGCTATTTTATTTGTCGTTATGCATCTGTGTTACCTATAGGGAAATATAATTTTCTCTCGATTTTCGGTTGTTGAGAGGACTCCTAAAATCATCTGCATGTCTCTCACAGTAGCTGGAAAGCTGATGATAACAGCAGCATTCATCTAAGTTAGCGCTGCAGTCATCAATACAAGTTTCCAAAAGAGACCACGATTTTGCCGAAAGAACTACTTAGCTGCTTTTTGACAGCTGATCACTTAGTGAAAGACACAGTCTCCGAATGGAGGCCCTTGCAGAAGTCCCCGGCACCTTCTAAGGCTGACGGGTGACGTTTACAATATATGTAAATTGAACTGCCTTTGTCAATGCACCCTCAAGAAGTATTCCAAATTATTTTTTAATGATGGTTCATGTACATTATTCTATTTGACAGATTTCTTGAGGGTATCAATTTGAAACGCCTAAAGAAAAGGACGAAAAAGTTGATAAAGAACAGAAGGAAAATTGAAAATCAGACCAAACTTGAGTCAGAGGTAAGCAATACTTTTAAAAGTAAAAATACACACTTGAAGACCGTGTATCAATTTCATCCGAAATGATGCCAATGAAATATTTCGGCAGCACTCAGGTGGTTTGTTCAAATACAAAGAAAAAGTGTAAAACTCGGGCTCATATCCATTCCTGATCTGTTCTCGCCCTGGATGGGTATCGCACGCTTGGCCACTACCTGGCAGCTTTCATGTATAGCATCGCTTCAAACCCCACTTGAAACATTTAAACGAAATATAAGCGGTCACAACGGTCTTTATTTGATAGTTGCAAAGGACACGACTTGTATTGCCGTCAAAGTAGTTCACTTTTTACAAATACCCGTCATGGCCGGGTTTAGTAAGCTCACGCTATGCACCAACTCACGAACAAGGTTCACCAGCCGCCACACTCGTTCATGAACTGACAGGACACGTCTTACGACCCTGTTCCCAAAATCACATCTGTTCATGCAGTCATAGGCACAATTCACCTATCACCTAACCCGGTAAATGAGCCAGAAACCTGTTTCTAGAAGAGAGAATATTGGACTTTGTCTTTTGGCTAAAACCAGTCTGTTGGTGTCTCAGTTTGTTTCACTAAAATCAGACCAATGCTGAAAGTCAGAAGGTCTGTCTACAGCTCGAAAAATAAAAGACAGGAATTCGTAGTTTTGAAACTCAAAAAACAGAAATCTACACCTGGCTATTAATAGTTGGATTTCTGGCTTTTTAGGAAAGTCAAAAGACGAAAACCAGAATTATCATCGAGAAACAGGCCCTAGATTTCGGCCACGCGCTTGGCAGTCAGGATGGTTGTGACTTGGTGAGCTGGGAATTTTGGTTCTAAGACGTGCGTTCATATTGCAGTATTATAAGTGGGTTGGCATGACTGGTACTGTATCCAGTTTCTTACAGTATTGCCACTGTTTCCTGGTGTTTTCAAAGACAAATGACAGAGAAATAAAGTTCGCACACCGTATTCGTGAAGGCCTTTACTTTCGAATGTTACCCTAACTTCAAAAGCCATGACTGCATGGCTAAGGTAATCCCGCTCTTGTATTCGTTGTCACCATGAATACGAAAATGTTTTTCTCTGAATACACCTCTTTAAGCTTGACATACGTCACCAGCATCCCGTCTATCAATGTAGTCACATTTGAATGAAAATTCATCTGAGACTCGCTAAACGTCTTTCCAACAGGATCTTCGCAATCACTTTGTTAGTCTCGAAAGCATGGGTGATGGCTACCAGAAGGTACTCATTGAAGCTCTAGACAAAGCGACGAGTGATGCAAAACAGCTGTCCACCCATATGTAAGTTGTTGATCAAATTAACACCATGTATTGGTGTTGTATATTACACTGGATACATTAATTTCCTTGAAAAGTACACTAACTATTATTCGGCGAGCAATCACCAATTACATTTAAAGAAATATTGTCACCAAAGAAAGATATACCCATACCATGAATGTATTTTGACAAAGGGTCTATTTCATTTGTAATGATCCTTGCGCATGTCAAGACCATACAAGCAAATATATGTCCTGTACTAGCTAATGTGAAAAAAATGGTCTCCGCAGTTGGAGACGGGCAGTGAACTTCCATCCTGCCAACAATACCCGCCTTGCCCGTAATTACCTGCAATGACACAGCTTTATCTATCGATTTTGTATTGGTTTAGGTGGAGAATTAGTAAATCATACAAGGAACGTGGACCTTTATTGCAACAAATGCGCAATGAACTGAACGACTTTGCGTCGCTATCCATCGACTTTGAAACCGAACCAATGATGAGATATGCTGGTCTACCTCCCAAGAGGATGCGTGCGAACGTGACCTTGAAATCGTATGCTACGATGGAAGAGTCTGTAGTTGTAGAACAAGAGAATTATGAAAAAGAAGAGAGTGTATTTGAAGTTTCAAGGGGCACTGCTAGTGTAGCTTCGACCAGTGCAACGGTCGCTGATGCTGCAGCTTCCGCCGCTACTGCATCTGGTACAGACTCTCGCGAAGATGGGACCGCTGCTGCAGGTATCGCCAGTGTTGCTAACGCCTACAACGATGACGTCACACTGAATGAGGGAGACTGTACGCATGTGGAGGAAAGAGTAAGCCTGAAGAATGAATATGCTATCGATGATAAAACACCCCAGTGTGACATTGCATCAGGCAGTAGCATCTACGACCAGGTGAAGGATGACAACGTAGCGAATAAGGCAAACAATGAGTGTGAATACGAGGATTTTGATGAATTATCCACATACGAAGGAGAAGCAGGAAGTGGATACGAAGAATACTTTGACACAACCTCGGTTATGGATGGATCGGGCTGTGACTGGGAGACAGCCTCCGCTTTTGAAGAACCCCGACCCGATGGCCAGACACTGTCAGTCATGGACACCTCTAGAGTTGAACGTGAGGAACCCTTAACTCATAACCAACTAGCCTCAGATTCAGAAACGGCAGAGAATGAGGCACGCGAAGCTTTCACCTTTATTGGCGAACTGATGGCAGAAGACGTCGATTAGAGAACAGATTTTGAATTTCAAAGATTCAAAAACTCTCGCTTATGAAAGCCTCATGTTTGGATGAACCAGAGCACCTTAATCAGAGAAGCTCTGTTTGAGAAAGCTAGATTTTGACGTACAACGAGTTTTAACCACGACGTGGACTTGCTAGAAGATGTCGATAACTTAAATGTTCGATTTTAAATTTTTGAAATTTAATGTTATGTAGGACCTGATAAACAAGTGTTCAAGATCTCAAAAGTGCTGCTATGGTTTTATAAGATATCATTTCATTTCGTTTCATGCAACTTTGAAGTTTTTTATCAAAAACATAAAAGTGATCTTTTTGAAAGCTCCTCATGGAAAAGTGGATCTATTTAAGAACAATTCCTAACATCGTTTTGAAAGTAGTGCATAAAGCATGGTATATGGAAGTTTTATATGAATCCGATCAGCCAAATTTGAAAATTTTTTGAGGTCTTACATAACCTTAATTTAATTATATAACGGATTGTCAATTGAATTGCTTAATTAAATATTTATTTTTCGAACTTGGAAGTGTCCTTCTTTTTGGCTTGGAAAAAAATGAACAGGTAACACACACAATGGGAGAGTGGTGGATGATTACAAATCATTGAATTCTACAGTGTGGGGGTTGGGTCGTGTACTGCCTGTTTGGATTCATGAGCAGTATAGACACTTTGCCAAACTGAACTTAAAGTATGTTGCAATCTGAAAATATTGTACTTTAAACAATAACATCAAGTATTATGAGCTGCGGCAAGTGCTACAAGCTTTTCGAGTCGTAGCGCACAACATTTAGTGTGATACAGTAGCAGTGGTGTTGTTAAATATTTGATGATAACCTAGAAAGTTTGGTTAGAGGGACAAACTGTACGGATATTTCATAAGTGGGTTTTTTCGTGACTGTATGGAATCTTCAGTGAGCTGGTTAAGAATTAACCAGATGTTAAGTGAGATACAGACATTAATCCTCGCCCGATAAGACCGCAGAGTTTAGTGACATACAGTGTAGATTTCACTCGCGATTTGAATCAAAGCCAAATATTAACGTAGTAATGAAACTCAAAAAAGAATAAGACAGGGCAATCTATGTTTCCACAGGTCAACAAATACGGCAAAGATTTTAGAAACTTGGTTGATCCCCAGTTATTTCGGACTGTTTCATGCAACCGGGCACCGCAGTCTAGACTGTTAACCATGAAACAAATCTCGTACGAGTCCTGCATATGTGTATTCAAGACTAGCTACAGCTCTTTTCGTATATTTGACATTAATAACATTCTTGAGTTACACTTTTTGTACACGTCCTATAGCAATCCGAAAAACTACTCGTATTTGCGTAGCTAAGTGTGTGTGTTTGTATTTGCAACAATTGTTTCTATAATAATTCATTTGAAGCAATTTTACCAGTTGCCGAGACTCTTTTTATTAATTCGATTTATGGTCAGTGAATATGATCTGCAGTATTTACAATGTACCCGTGAAATAAAATTTTAAAAATGAAAAGATTTAAGAAATCCAGTCCAATACTTTGTTTTACTGACAGCGTACCTTGCACTTGCCAATTATCATGCGGATCATTCCATTTGTTTTTGACCAAAATATGAGTACGAACTTGAAGATCAGCGCATAGGTAAATAACGACATATTGATCGATGTTTCGGTTTATTGTCTCTAAACCATACGTAAAGAACTTAGAACAAGAACAGTACACCGCAGCTCAGACACACTGGGTCGGCGACTGACAAAAGTCAAACCAAGAACTGACGTGGGGAAAAATAAAAACATCATCTATGAAATCCCATGTGAATGTTGTAAATCATGTATCGGTGAAACATTAAGACGTCTGAAGATGAGAATTGCTGAACATAAGAGGTGTTGTAGAGAGGGTAATGCATCATCAGGAGTAGCAGAACACATGTGGTTGAAACAACACAATATCCAGTGGAATAACATCCGAATACTTGACAGTGAAACAGGTTGAACCAAGAGAAAGATCAAGGAAGGCATGCACATGGAAGTAAAAGGCAATGTATTCAGTCAGCCAAGCAATCATTCAAGTGACACCAGGCTCAGTCTACTTAGGAAGGTTTAAGTATAATTAAGTTCCCTCTAAGTAAATGGATGACTCCATTGTTAAGGTGTTGGACTCAAAATATATGTAGTTTCAGAAGCCGTGGGTTCAAATCCTTCCTCGGACAATATATGATAAAAATCACACCATGATGAGTGTATCACATATCCGTGCTCGTTCTTCTGAGAACGCAGGAACACCTGATGATGACCGGAGAATAGACCGACAGAAACGCTTCTGGGTGTAGCGTCTCCCTTTCGACAAAAAACGCTGTCGGGACGCTTGTGTTTGTTGCGGCGTACGTTTTATGATTGCGTTTCAGCATAGACCCACAGATGCAAGCTTTGTGTCCGGAAGTCCTGCTTTTCAATCCAGTTGTCCCATGTTTTTCATTCTCGAATATTGACATCCATGGAACAGGACTGGTTTTCACTTGTCTTTTTGTCATGTTATTTTCCAGAGTCCACTTTCTTTAGTAACATAACAATCCTAAACTGTGTTCTAATGTCTGTTGTTTACTGCAACACACACTACATGCATGAGAATCACTAAATTTACTCTCTGAAGAAATGAGTTTATTTACAAACTACTACGGAAAGTCCTGCACTGCAGCCTATGTGATGGTCTATCCACAGTACATTTCAGACCTACACGGTAGATGGTTGCTTAGAAAGACTTTATGTGCAAATTTCGGATAGGTATTGGTGTAATTAATTTATCACATTTTTCTAAATGTCACTCCATCCTTAATTTTTACTGAAGAACTGTATCAAACGACACAAAAGGTCCAATCAATACATGAAGATGTATAATTTTGGGTGAATGTCTGGTTACATTCTTCACAGCAACTGTGAGAGATCCACATTCTTCACAAAGTAGGAAATTTTGGAATCGGTGAAATTATTTTTCTGTGGGTTTAATTAATAATTCATATAACCTCTCTGGTCCATTCCCTTTTTATGTTACTATTACACCCTGATATTTTTCGCGTTTTGGTTTCAAAAATATTTTTTAAACTTTTCAGGTACGCGAAATGATTACCTGTGAATTAAATTATATTTATCGTTTGCTTCAGTTAAAGTCATGCACCATCAAGAACTGACAAAGGGCTTTCTAATGATATAACTCATTTGCAATTCGGTTGAAAAACGGCGGATTTGCAAAAAGTTTTATTGGCAGTAAATTCCAGTAGAATAACCAGCACCGGAACAAACAAATGCCTCGTAGGCGCGGTGCAACTTCAGCCAGCGTGGGATCCAAGTTGGCATTCCAGGGCTAGAGTTCTATGACTGAGCCAATGGTTATTTTCAAAAAATAAACTTTATTATATAAATTTCTTGTAAAGAGTCGTTTTCTTTGGCAAATTACACGAGTACTCACTTGTTTTGGAAATATCTCATTTATTGCCAAAGAGTCGGAAATGTCACTCCTTCAACTGAACTTTCAAATGGTAAAATGTCTATTTTGGAAACTTTCCTGAGAAGATCGTCCTCTAGACCTATTTTGTTTCTTTGAAAATTAGCTTAAGTTTAAAATTTGACGTCTCCTCTTTGAATGCGCGTGTGAATGTGTGCGCATGCGTGTGCATGCCGTCAAATATTCATGTATTCTTTCTTATTTATTGGTTTGTATGTGTTATTTCTGGTAATAAGAGAAACAAAGAAATGCCGCTTTCGACCATACACTGCAATAAATTGGTCTCACCCTATTCTTTATGTAGAAGAGAAGGGAGGCGGATTTATGAGTTGCATAAGCAGTTTTGTAGCAAGTCAGTTTGTTTACTCATAGTTCTTTTGTGGGATTTTAAAAAACGTTGAAGTTAATTGGTGGACGCCGCATACTGACGCTTGTTTACTGCAAAACAGTAATTTGAGTTCTTTGGGAAGGGCTCAAGTTACGTGTTTGCTTTGTTTGTTTAGGTTTGGTTTCCCGTGCTTAGCCGAGCCCCAGTGGTGTTATGCCCCATTCGAGGTGAACGTGAGCTCTCCACATGAGCGGCGAGAATGTTATCAGAATGCCACCCACTACGACTATGCGTGCGGACCCTGCGGCGAAGAACACAGTTACTCCTGTAAGAGCTAGGCTTACTCGTATAGCGAGCATCGTACCGTTGCCAAATATCACGGGCTAAATGGCGGCACACGGTACTGTAATATTTGTCGTTGATTATATGCAATCTCTGCTAAGGCTCACTATTACGCAGGCTACAGTAAACTTCTTTAAGAATTACCAAAACCAAATAACACGTACACTGTTAAAACAAGGACCTGGAAAAAGATTTTCAGAACAGACCGTGCATGCGTGTGTTGGCTAGAAAGATATACCTTTCACAAATTTTCAGAAAGTATTGATTCTTTTTCGATTAATGAGGTGATCTGCTTAATAGGTCAGCGCCTCCTATGGAAAATCTCCGAGGCATTATTCCGGGGGATCTCCTCCAGTGTGTAGAAGTGTGCCACCGGACACATTAAAATACAAGCAGTGTAACCTGGGATGCTACTAATTCTACTCGAGGTACCATTTTCACTGCCTTCTCCCAATGTTCCACATTAGCCACTATTTTACTTGCCTGACAACACGTGACTAGAGACGATACATGATAAGGCTAAATATTAACCCTAAGCATAACTGCCATACGTACATGTACCCAAGAAGGCAAAATACACTTCCCGGCCTTCAATGAGATGGGACAAGTCACCAAACAAATTGACGGCGCGCCACTATCAAATCCTACTATGGGAAAGCCCCCCCGCCCGCCTGGAAGTGATGTCACTGCGAGGACAAAGTGTATTGATTTTTTCAGTTATCAAACATTGATGTATGGATTTCTCTCTCACTCACTGAATCACGATTCCAAAGTGACCAATACAATAGTTTGCTGGGTATGTACATTTACTCGTTCATTGAATGCAGGAAATGTGGTGTCTACAGCGCGATTAGCAAGCAATGGGCGAGTAAATGTGGACGGAGCATTCTCTTCAAATGATTCATGACCTGGGAGATTGTGTCATCTTACATACATGTAGTATATGATATACGGGGAGGGGTGCTGAAGATGGGGTACAGCTGGGTGATCGAGATACCAACGGGTTTGGAAGGCGCCCGCAGCGTTATGTCGCCCTTGCAACATGTCGCTGTCCTTCAATCATAGATTTTTGTACTACCATAGCGAAAAAATGTTCTATGAAGATGGAAAACTTCGCATGAAAACTCGCCATTTTCAACTTTCTGCTCTAGTTTCAAGATTTTCTAACTTAATTTATATATATTTTCCAGTGAAGTATATTTTGCTGAGTCAAGCAGACCATGTTCACGCTTGACCGTGGAAATCCGGCGGGGAAGAGCATACGAATAGGGGTATATCTTACAAAGGGTTTGGTCCTCCTCAAAATTTTTAGAACCTAGACGTGTTATGAGAATTCTGGTGCTGTCGTGAGTTAGCCATTACTGTAATTTTAGGGTCAATTCATTAAAGATACAGAAATTCTCGTTTACGACTTCCAGTTATTGGACACCTTGAAACCCCTGAATCTTTCACATAACCCTAAAGAATTTCACATCAAGCATTTTAGCGCGCAAAAGCTCGTGTCGCATAAAAAGGCCCCCCCCACCTGAGAACTTAACATAAGATCCTATTTTAAGCTTCAAATCATCCACTAAGTTGAGGCTCTCAGGCTCAGTCTTTTTATTTTTCTGTTGTTGCCGCAGTTGCAATGTATTACCCGTGTCTTTCTATTTGTTTACTGCTGGCTGAAAATTTTCTTTTGTCGCCAGAATTGTCATGGTTTGTGCCCGATTCTGAGTCTGACTGAGCGCAACTCCGTGTCACCGGCCCCCGACAAACTACATGTACTACCAATGCACATCAAGCAAGTCGCCGGCCATCTCATCCAGCACCACAAGATTTTCTTCACTGTATGAAGTCCTTGCTCGCTATACAACCAGAGGCTTTTACAATAAGTTACGGTCAAAACGTTTTTTGTCCCTGCATTATGTGCAAAGTTACGTACAGCGCTGATCCATGCAACTATGAGTTGTAGACAGACCGCGCTAGTGGAGGACAGGTAGTTGCACCAATCAGCCGTCACAGCGAAAAGCAATTGAGAAAAGTTCCAGTTGCGGTTGCGTTGCAGACAAATCGGAAGTGTGGAAAGGCAAGACGCGCGGCGAACGACTTCGCCGTGGCTCCCGGGTAGTCTATGGGAGCCGAACCATTGATTGACCACTTAGGTATTTTAAAGAGTCTTCACCATGCATTTTCTCAGTTTTTGGGGTTTCAGGTAGCTAATATGAAATAAATACCATAAAAGCCAATTATATAAACACTTTTAATGCCAAATAGTAACGATTTTTTAATTTTGAAGAAAAATTAGTAATTTCAAAGTTTACCTCCAAATGTCGTAATGGGTGGAAGACGTTTGGTCATGTCACTTGACAATCAATTCCAATGGCGGAAAACAGCAGATCAGAAGACGAGGACGATTTTAAATGAGCACTGGACAATTATTATGCAGACAGAGAGGAGAGAGGATACGGGCAGCACACTCAAGTACTTGAAGAACCTGAAAATGAATTCGATTTCCCACTTAGCAAACTTTCGTCGGCTTTGAGGCCGTATGAACTCCACCCACTTGTACGAGAAATGCTGCAGACATATGTGAGTCATATTCACCTGAAACCAAAAAGTGGTCAATATTCACAAAATAGACACTTACATGTAAGAATGACTGACAAAGAACATTAATCCTATTCACTATTATAGAATGAGCACGGTCTAAACATTGTGCATAAGCCTACGTGTCGTAGCACGTGCTCGATCTGGGGCGGGGTAGATGGCCTGGCATCAATCGCCCTAGAATGGAAGCAGTTTTTCGTTGAATAAACATTTGCAAATACAAATACTTACAAGATGACGAGTCCTTCATCGTAACGCTGTTTTTGTGTTTGGTCGAAACCTGATTCCTTGAAATGTGCCCAACAAAGTGTGGCTCCTGACTGAATTGCTTTTTCCACACTGACATTCCACACGCTTGTGTGGCGCACAAACCGAAGCATTTATGTGCAACTTTTTCATATTGAGGAAATATGCTGTTACTAAAGCCTCCACAAACGCACCTTTTCATTTCTGAAAAAGGTGGCTCTTTGCGTACTTTCCCCACAACTCATTAGTATCGCGCTGGTAAAAACAACAACGGCGGAGACAAGTCTTCCACCTATTACGTACAACCTCGGCAACAGAAAATATATATTTTAATTTTTGTCGTTTTTCTTAGCAATTGGTATACTAAAGGTCACTGGAAATAGAACTTTGGAAGAAGAGGTCTAAACTTGAGCACAGCCTAGGGCCCCAGTTATCGTTAGTCCGCCACTGGTTCTAACTAAACCAAAGAAACTACATAATGTCACCGAATGTTCGTCGTTTCTTTCTGTTGATATAAAAAACCCGTTGAAAAGTGGAACCACTGACGCCTAGTCAAAGGGCTGGCATGTTTTCAACAATGGCGATGGACCAAAATTCGGCTTGGTAGCCAGCGTCATTTTTCCACGGGGTTCAAAATTTAATGTAACAGTTACACCGGCACGGTATCAGAATGTTTACTGGGTCAACAAACTCCATGACAGAGCCGTATCTATGGTTAGGTAAAGATAAAATCGCTGTAGCTATCAGGAACCTGAAAGACAGCAGGTGGTTCATTGGTTACGTCAGTGCATGATGGAACGACCGTGCACACAAATGATTGCAAAAGTGTTCGGGATATGCTCAATTCATTTACTGAAAAAACAAAATTCTTTGGGGCAAGGTTGGTAACAACGACTTTTTTGTTTACCAACCTTTTGTTTCTTGGTACGGTAACTGGAATTTTTAACAACTTGGAATTCGGTCGACAACATTGTCTAAATCGAGATAGACTGGGCACAATTCCGAAATCTAGAACACATAACCAATAAAACTGAACGACCGATCGCCATCACTGCATTTCACAAAAAACACGAAAGAGGTTGCACAGTTATTTGCCTTTTTGTTTTAACTTTCCGCTTTCTCAACAATAACAACGCTCAGTAGGTCCACACCATGTACATGTACACTTGATTTATAAATATAAAGCCTTCCTCTCTCTGAATAACAGAGATAGTCTACATCTGTTTGTACTTATCAGTGGGCCCGGGCTTTAGGAGACTACTTTCACTAATAAGACTATTTCCTAGCTGATATACGACTGCTCGGTCCATTCCGACTCATGACTGGTCATAAAAACGACGTCAAGTAAACATAGCAACGAAGTCTGGCCCTCCCAAGACTGACACAGTTTGGTCCCTTCGTCACAATAAATATATATTTTTTTATTTCAAGGTGATGTCCACCCCATAATACTTTTATAAGACCACCTTCCGAGTATATTGCACCTATGTATGTCCGTAGTGAGTTGAAAGCACTGATGCAAATCTTAATATTATACTGACTGTACATTTGTCTTATTATTGTGCTTATAGGATAATAAGAATAATTCATTACGCGCGGAATGTATAGTCTACAGTCGTTTAAAATGCGAAAGTAATGACCAGCATCAGTTTGTCAACTCACGTGACTTTTCCATATAAGGAAGGGAATATTCGGGAATTTGAATGCACATTACAGGAAACCGAGTGCGTGCTGAGGAGTGGAACGAGGGAGACTTACACCTGCAAATATACTTTTTTCTTTTATGACCAATAAGTTCTTATCCATTTTGTTTTAAAAAGTACCAACATTTCAAGTTGAAGTTTTTTAAAAATGTAGTTTTTATGCATTGAACAGTCATATATGTTGTGCAATAGAGGACGCTGTAAACAGTAGCATTAGCCTATCACATTTCTTGGACACGCGGGAGATGTAGATAATATGTCTATAGAGTACCGGCTATGACTTTAGACAAAAAATTATCCTTAGACCGGTTTAGCCAAAATTACTTAAAGCTGCATCTCCCTCTGGTTTTAACATTGATATTCAAAACTGTCAACGTTGAGTTCTTTACCCAAGATAGTTGAGGGTACCACATTCATTAGATATTTAATTGTTACCCGGAGAAGTCTCAAGTCGTAGGCAAAGTATGCGCGGATGTGCCATTTTCGAATTCACAATTCTGAGGTTGGCCAACACCAATAAATCTCAAGAGTTTTTGTGACTTCATTGTCGGTAACGGAAAAAAGATCATAACGCAACAAGGGCGCCGTTTTTACGACAGAAAAATATATAGTTTTCCTAGTTTACCAGTAGCACCTAAGCTTAAAGTTCTTAATTTTCACATGGCAGTGCAATAACAAAATGGCGGACACAGTCAGCCGACACCGGACTGTTTGAACTTGGGGGGGGGGGG